>VWZE01024958.1:202-10891 GCA_013396675.1 Eubucco bourcierii
CCTCCAATTGCTTATAGAATGCCTCATCTGCCTCCTCATCCTGGTTGGGTGGTCTGTAACAGACTCCAACCAGGATGTCAGATTTGTTAGGCCTCCCTCTGATTTTAACCCACAGGCTCTCAACCCCTTCATCCTCCACCTCAAGCTCTGTGGCAAGGAGTGACTCCCTAATATACAGAGCCACCCCTCCTCCTCTTCTCCCTCGCCTGTCTCTTCTGAAGAGCCTGTATCCCCCCAGTGCAGCACTCCAATCGTGCCTGGTATCCCACCAGGTTTCTGAAATGGCAACTACATCATAACCACCCTGGTGGGCCAGGACTTGCAGCTCCTCTTGCTTGTTACCCAAGCTGTGTGCATTGGTGTACATGCACTTCAGCTGGGCTCTCCATTCCTCAACTGACCCTAGTTTTTGTCCCACTCTCTCCTTTCCAGAGAGACTGATTGCCTCACCCACCCCCTTCAGACCTAGTTTAAAGCCCTGTTTAAAGGTGTTTAAGAGGAGGCTACATGAGGCACTTAGTGCCATTAGCTAGTTAGTTAATTAGGGTTAGTTAATTAGAAGGTGTTAGGTGATAGGTTGGACTCCATGATCTTAGAGGTCTTTTCCAACCTGCTTAATTTTATGATTCTGTGAAAATGGAGCTGAGATCTAGAGAAATCAAACAGAAGGAACATGTTTCATCATCTGTTCCCTACAAAGAACTTCATCCTCAGATGCACTTTGTATACTTTGGATTTACCTTCAAATTAAAATTATTTGCTTTTCCATAAAGAGAACCCTGAGAGTTGGGAAACCAAAGAGAATGCTTAGACAAAATCCACCACCCTTTTACCTTTTCTTGGCCAGGAGATTTAACACAAGAGTGCATTGATCACGAAAGTGCAACAAGGGCTTTTTGCCTGGTGAAAATTAAGGCACGGCAGCAGAAGGGACGTTGTGGAGAGGCTGCTGCTGGGCTCTGCTCACAGGTGACTGGAGACAGAAGTAGGGGGAATGGCCTCAAGCTGAGGCTGGGGAGGTTTAGATTGGACATTAGGAAAAAGTTTTTCCCGGGGAGAGTGGTCAGGGACTAGAATGAGCTGCCCAGGAAGGTGATGGAATCACCCACCCTGGATGTGTTTAAGGGTGGTTTGGATGTGGTACTTCAGGCTATGGTTTAAGGTGAATCTCGTAGAGTAGGGTTCTAGGCTGGACTTTGTGATCCTGAGAGCCTTTACCAGCCTGGGTGTGTCTGTGATTCTGTGAAATCCAAGTTCATTGAATAAACAAATCCCATTCAAATGATTTCAATATTTTGCAGTAAATGAACTTCTAAATGGACCAAAATCATGAAATAATCACAGAACCACAGAACTAATCATATTGGAAAAGACCTTCAGGATCATTTAGTCCAGCTTAACACCTTCTGATTAACAAATGGCACTAAGTGCCTCTTAAATGCAGTCTCCTCTTAAACACCTCCAGGGATGATGACTCCGCCACCTCCCCGGGCAGACCATTCCAATCCCAATCACTCTTTGCTCTCAAAGAGCCATTCTGACATGACTTGGTTGATCTGTTGCTGTCAATTTGATTTGCAGTCAGAATGTTTCTAGGAGATGATTTATGCTTTAAAAAAAAAAAAAAAATCACCATACTGAACTCTCTTCTTTTAACAGCGATAAGAATAGTATAATCCTATTCCAAAAATACATTTTCTAATAGAAAGAGTTCCTCTTGTCAGTCATATTTTTCCCTCCACATCCATTTATAATGTGGTGTTTACTTTAGTAATAGAAAGCCACAGAGCTTTTCATTAAAGGAAAGAAAGCAGAAGGTAAAAAGCAGCAACAGGTCATGAACACGACCCAACGCTAAGTCTAGAATGTGTTTACAGTTGTAAGCCATGGCAGTCCAGCTCAGGATTACCAGAAAGCTTTACTTTATGGAAGTGTTTCTTTCTACAGGAGCTGTGCCTGCCTCTGTTGTGGCTGTATTTGTTTTGTTCTGTTTTACTTTGATAGGCAACTCATGATTATATGTACCAGAAGTGAAAGACGGATGTTGGTAGGTTTGATACCACATGGAATCCACACATCGAAACACGGAACTTACAGGGCAGGGCCCTGAACTTAGGAAACCACAACAACTTCTGCTGACTTCAGAATTGTGATAGCCTGGCAATGAGAACTGGAAGCCTGATTTTTGAGAAGGTTTTCATGATAATCTCAGTATACTGTAGAGTCATCTTTATAGAATCATAGAATTAGTCAGGGTTGGAAGGGACCACCTATCCATGCTGAAATTGTACCTCATAACTGGACTTCTATTTGCAAGTCATCTACTAGACAGAGATCCTTTAAAGCTTTGTGGTGTGGTGGGTATAGAATCATAGAATCATAGAATCATGGAATTACAGAATCACAGAATCATAGAATCACAGAATCATAGAATCATGGAATTACAGAATCACAGAATCATAGAATCATGGAATCATAGAATCATTGAATCACAGAGTCAGGGTTGGAAAGGACTTTAAGGGTCATCCAATTCTAAACCCCCTACCATGCCCAGGGACACCTCACACTAGATCAGGCTGGCCACAGACTCATCCAGCCTGGCCTTAAACGCCTCCAGGGATGAGGTTTCCACCACCTCCCTGGGAAACCCCTTCCAGGCTCTCACCACCCTCATGCTGAAGAGCTTCTTCATAACATCCAGTCTGAATCTCTGCATTTCCAACTTTGTTCCATTCTCACCAGTCCTATCACTACCTGACAGCCTAAAGTGTCCCTCCACTGCTTTCTTGTAGACCCCTTCAGATACTACAAGGTCACAATAAGATCACCTGGAAGCCTTCTCCTCTCCAGACTGAACAACCCCAACTCTCTGTCAGTCTCTCCTCATCGAAGTAAAGCAATTCTGCTACCTGTTGCAGTTGCAGTTTCCCTCAGAATTAAATGCTAATATCATTGGATGACATCTATAAAAGAGCAAAAGACAGAAGGGAGTGACAAAATGGATTAATTAATACAGCTATGGGACAATGTATTAGAGGTCAAAATTTCTTCTTTCTTTTCATCCTTATCTCTAGCAGCTTTGAGGAATCCTATGCACCTAAATACACAGGAATTTTCTTTCATGGCAACTACTACATTTTTCTCCATACATTTATAGCTACAGAATGTAGGAAGATTTTTATGATGTTGTATGATGTTGAAATGTTGTTGTATGAGTATGTTTTGGTACATAAACATCCTTTATTCCAAGTTCAGATACAGTATATATATTATATCTTTCGATTTCAAGGCCAGAAACTATCACTAAAGGATTGCTTTGCAGTCCATGGTCTGACTTTCTGTTCTGTATGACAGAATCACAGAATGTTAGGGATTTGAAAGGTCTCCAAAAGATCAACTAATCCAACACCCTTGCCAGACCACCGTCACCTAGAGCAGGTCACACAGGAATGTTTCCAGGTAGGTTTTGGATGTCTCCAAAGAAAGAGACTTCACAGACTCTCTGGGCAGCCTGTTGAGGGCTTCTGCCACCCTCACAGCAAAAAAGTATTTCTTTATGTTTAAACAGAACTTCCTATGCTCCACTTTGCATCCATTGCCCCTAGCATTGGACATCACCCAGCAGAACCTGGCTCCATCCTCCTGACACTCTTCACATAATTATACACATTAGTGAGGTCACCCCTCAGCCTCCTCTTCTCCAGGCTAAAGAGACCCAGCTCCCATAGCCTTTTCTTCTCCCTTGGTCATCTTGGTGCTTCTCTGCTGAACTCTTTCAAGCAGGGACTCTTTCCCTGTCCCTCTTGAACTGTGGGGCCCAGAAATGGACACAGTACTCCAGATGTGGTCTCACTAGGACAGGGTATAAGGAGAGGAGAACCTCTCTCCACCTACTAATGACAACCTTATAATCCACCCCAGAATGCCTCCTTGGACACAAGGGCGCATTGCTGGCTCATGGTCATGGTTATGCCCGCTAGAACCCCCATGTGCCTTTCTCCTACTTTGCTGACAGGTCAGTCCCAACCTATACTGATCTCTGGGGTTGTTCTTTCCCAGATGCCATACTCTACACTTGTCCTAGTTGCCTTTCGTCAATTTTCTCCCTGGCCAACCCTCCAGCTTGGTCCAGATCTCACTGAATGGCAGCACATCCTTCAGATGTATCAGTCACTCCTCACCCTTTTGTCTCATTGACGAACCCGTTGACAGCGCATTCTGTGCCCTCATCCAGGTCGTTGATGAATATATTGAATAGTGCTGGCTCCAGTACCAAACCCTGAGGGACTCCAACTAGGCTCTGTCTTCTTGTCTCTGACTGTAGCTGCTGAAATGTCTTGCACAAGTGAGAAATACGCACCTGCTACAAGGAAACTGGATTAGTGCAACTACTGATGACTCTATCACTTTGCCTAGTAATTAGCAGAGCAGGTATCTATTGTTTAGTGAGAGGAATACAACCTATAAGAGAGAACAATCAACAAGAAAAAAACTGGGTGGCTGTGTTGATCTACTAGAGGGTAGGGAAATTTTACAATGGGATCCAGACAGGTTAGATCAATGGGCCAAGGGTAATTGTATTCATTTCAACAAGGCCAGATGTCAGGTTCTCCACCTGGGTCACAACAACCCCACCATAGCATCATCATAGAATTATCACAGAGTGTCACAGGACGAAAGGGATCTCGAAGGATCACCTGGTCCAGCCCCCTGCCAGAGTATGGTAAACTACAGACTTGGGAATGTGTGGTTGGAAAACTGCAACTTGGAGAGGGTCCTGGGGGTATTGCTTGACAGCCAACAGTGTGAATCAACAGTGTGCCCAGGTGGCCAAGAAAGCAAATGGCATCCTGACTTGTATTAGAAATACTGTGGCCAGCAGGAGCAAGGAGGTGGTCATNTAACCTGTACTAGTGGGAGGTGTCCCTGCCTATGGCAGGGGGTTGGAACTGGATGATCCTTGAGGTCCCTTCCAACCTTACCATTCTATGATTCTATGATTCTAGGGTGAAGCCTCTTCTCCTTGGTGTCAAGTGACAGAACTAGAGGACATAGTTTCAAACTGAGTCAGGAGAGATTCAAGCTCAATGCTAGGAAGTACTTCTTCACTGAAAGGGTTATCAGACATTGGAGTAGCCTGCCCAGGGCAGTGGTGGGGTCGCTGTCCCTGGAGGGGTTTAATCAACATGTGGACTTGACACTTAGGGACATGGTTTAATGTCAACCCTTCAGGGTTGGATCAAGAGTTGGACTGGATGATCTTTGAGTCCTCTTCCAACTGGATTTATTCAGTGATTCTCTGATTCTGTAACAATAAATTCTTCACCAATGTAAAAGGAATTAATTCTAGAAATGGTTTTAATGGGGACGCGGTTGTGCAGGGACTGCAGGATCAGAGAGGAGCAACCACTTCACTTTCAGCATTCCTACAGTTGCCAAATTTGCACAGATGCTAATTTTAGCTGAAAGAATCCATCCAGGTGTGCTAGTACTGATAACTGTTTTTATATCAAGAAGTACCTACGTGGATAATTTTAAAACTCTATAATCTGCTTTTTGTCCTGAGACACTTTTGTATCCAAACATCACCCTGAGACCAGTTATCGCTGAGCAGTTCCAGCAGAAGAGCTACCTCCCTTCAGAAATATGAGAAGTGCCTTTAAATAGATGAAAAGAATCAGTGTGAAGAGGTTATGGAAGGGTGTATCCTTTTGTCAAGAGTGTCACATTTCTCAGTAAAGACCTGCTTCGAACTTTAGTCTGCTTACTCCTAGTTAGTTTATAAACATCTTTTGCTGGCTTTGACCTTTAGTTTAAGCAGTTATTTTTTCCCTACCAAGTTCATTCTCCTGGGGCATTTGTTTGAAGAATAAATATCTCTTTTCATTCTTTCTTTCATTAGGTTAGATAATAAAGCTTTCTTATTTTGGTTTTGTGTGCATGTGTTTTAGGGTTTTTTTTGCTAATGAGAATCATTTACATTTCCCAAATAATTTTGGTTGGCCTTCTTAGCCCTTCCACATGGTACAACTTCATTTTGAACCTGACCAAGATCTCTGTGGGCTCAATGTTTTTCAATTGATATTCTACAGCTATATTTCATAGTCAAATTTCTCTCCCTCAGTTAGTTCAGATGCCTACTGTCACATATCTAGAACTTTCATTCTACTATCCTGCTTTAATGGATGACTTTTTTTTTTCTTTCTTGCACTTTGAACTACTGAATTTGATTCTCTGTTACTTGTACTTGTCCTGTAAAATATTCTCTTTAGTGGTTATATGCACCTCTCATCTCACCAGCATGTGCTTACCTTTTGTGCAATTACTGTTAGTTAAAGTTATAAACACGAAGGCCATCTGAAGATCATTCCCTGAGGAATTTCCTGAGGAACTCCCTGAGGAATTCCACTACCAGGCCAGCAATTACTCTAACAACCCAAATACTCTCCTTTTCACCATAGTTTGTCCTTTCTCCTTGAAGAAGTTGTTAAGTCAAATTAAAATTCGCAAACTAGTTCTTCTTCTCCTTGCAGGACCTTAAAGTTTTCCCCAATACACTGTGTCAAATATTTTACTGAAGTCTAGATTAGATTGCCTGGACTTTCTATGTTTAGGCTACTTGTCCTGGTAGGCCTAAGCAGGACAAAATTGTCTTCTCCATGTCCTGCCTTGCCCAGCGATGTTTTTCTGCTCTCCCTCCTTCTCTTTTGGAGAGAAGCAACTGTGGGAAAGAGGACAAGAACCTGGAACCACCGAGTCTAAGGACCCTGGCCCTTTGCATCCTGTAGTAAACAAGGTACACAGGGTCAGCTTGTGCAAGGCTGTGTGCTGCCCTAACAAGGGTAAAGCAATCCTATGGCTTCGTTTAATATAGTCAAGCTTAGCTAACTGCCATTCTGATTGGCTATTCTGTGCCCAAAGTCTCATTAGTCTCAGGTTGTATTGTTTAAAGGAGATGAGTAGGTAATACAACCTGCTCTGCCATTGTGTCTGTGCTCTGCTGTTGTATTTGTGCTTGCTGCTGCCTCAGGTCATCCAGAACTGTGTGGAACTCCACTACCAGCACAGACTCTAGATGCCTGCAGGCGCTTAGTCTTCACAGACAGCCTGACATTGTGTCAAACCTGCCCATGGCATTGCATCCTACCTGCCCATCTGCAAGGCTTCTGCTGAATGGGGAGTCAAGAGAAACCAGGTCAGAGCCTGTGCCAGACTCCAGCTGTCTGAGAAAAGAACCTGGGAAATTCCAGAGCCTCTAACAACTTTGAGACCACCAACAGCAACCTCTCCTCATGCTTTGGGTATTGTTTGATAATATTTTATGAGCAAATACTTCAAGCCTCTTGTAATCACTAATTGCCTTCTGCCATGAGCAAAAAGGAGCTTCCTGTGTCCATCCAGTGGCTAAGCAGGATAATGAACCTCCAGCAGTGTAGTGACTGCAAAAATCTTCTCTTCCACTAAAATGTTTGTATTTGGTGGGTATCTCTTACAGTGTTTCAGTTTTACCTGTTCCCTGTGTGTATACATTTCCAAATCCTGCATTTTGAACCTTGCATTGTTTTCTGGCAAGATTTAATGGTAATGAGCAATTTTCATAGTTATTCACAATGTCTGCCTGGATATCAAAATTAATATCGAATATTAATTTTGCATAATCCATAGCAGTCAAACAATGTCTTGTCAAACAATGACACCTAACTATTTTGTCACAACCAACACTTGGCAAATTACTTCCCACTTACGGACTGATGTGTGTTTAATCATTTTTTAATTCACAATCCACTTGACAACTTAGGCATGACACGTCAGCTTCTCCACTTGTGAAACAGCATTCATAAATACCTGTTTGGGTTGTTGTTTTTTTTTTTTTTCAGATAATAGATGACAGTGCATTGGCATTGTTAAAACACTTTGAGATCCTTAGCAGCAAATGGTTTGAAATGTCAAGTACTCCTATCATTTTTGCACTACGTTACGTTCAAAAAGATACCTCCCACAATTCTGTTGTGGATAAATATCACTCACGTAGCTTGAAGAATTATTCTTTGAGTGGATGCTTTCATTTGCGAATGATTGTTTTTCTATTTATTAATCTGTGTCTCTTTTTAAAGGGTATAATAAACTGACACTAGCCCTGTGTTGTGCGTGAGATAACTGGTTTTGATCAAAAAGTTACAGGCACGCCAAACATTATCATCATCACTAACCAGTTTAGACTCTTATCACTCTGATATCTGTTATTTTCTAGCTAAATTGCAAAGACACAATTCTTTCTAGTTTTAAATTTAAATCATCGCATTTCATATATCCCTTCATGGATGTCTGTGTAGAAAAGAGAAAACTGAGTTTTACCTTTTCCTTGTTAATGTGACAATTTTAATTTCCCTAAGGTATGCTTAGAGGAAATGACTGCAATGAAGACGAAAGATTTGCTGTAAATCCACATAATGTTTATTGTTATATTAGCTATATCTATGCCTATATCTATATATCTATACCTACATCTATATGTCAGTGTATCTATGTATAGATATATAAAAAATTATATTATGTTATGTTTATCTTTTGGATGAAAAAAAAATTGATCATACAATCGTTATATCAGTCAATGAACCATATGCAATTACTTGTACTTCCTTTTTTCCTAGATAATATGTGGAACTTAAATGGCACATCTGTTCTTTACCTGTATATAGGATGGTTTAGACTGAAAGGGACCTCAAAGCTCATCCAGGTCCAACCCCAACACCATAAGCATGGACACTACCCATTAGAACAGGCTACCCACGGCCTCATTCAACCTGGTCCTGAACTCCTCCAAGGAGGTTGTGGATGACAGAACCGCAGAATGTGATCGGAGATCACATTAGGTGGTTCTGTGCTCCACAACTTTGCTGAGTAACCTGTGCCAGTGTCTCACCACCCTCACTCTAAAGAACTTCCTCCTAACATCCAATTTCAATCTCCCCTCTGCCACTTCAAACCCGTTTTCCCTTGTCCTGGCATTACAAGACCTTGTCAATAGCCCCTCCCCAGTCTTCCTGTAGCCCCCTTCAGATACTGGAAGGCCACTCTAAGGTCTCATGGAAGCCTTCTCTTCTGCAGGCTGCAGAGCCCCAACTCTCTCAGCCTGTCCTCACAGTAGAGCTGCTGCAGCCCTCTCAGCATCTTGGTGGCCTCCTCTGGACTTGGTCCAACAGTTCCATCTCCTCCTTAACATTGAACTGTTGTGCCCAAAAGAGAAGATGAAGAGAAATTCCTGAAAAGGTAGAAAACTTTATGTGATGACCTTTTCTCTCAAACTGTCTCAGATTCAATGGAAGTATCTCTGCATTTCTTCCTAAAAACAATTCCTCTCACCTTAAGATCTACATGGAAAACTACTATATAAGAGATACAAAAAAACCCCCTCAGAACCACTGTTCTCCTAATTGTTGCATGTTACACTTTGACATGTATCAAATAAATTTATAATAGTTTAGAATTCTATTACTAATCTTGTCATTTTGCTGTTAAAAATTTTCCAGTATACAAATCCATTTTATGTCATCCAAACCCAAACATTTGTCATTATATAACTGGAAAAAAAAAACCCAAAAGCAAAAACAAACAAACAAACAAAAAAAAAGCACACAAAGTCTACATTAGTAAAGGTGAACAACATTGTCTGTGGGCAATTTAGAACCAAACTACTGCTCTGTCTGAGTAAAATAAATCAGCATTAACTTAATGAAACTCCTGAGCAGTTCCTCTGAAAGCACTTGAGCTAGAATTGTCCCTTAAAGATTGTGAGAACTCACTTAATGTCCATTAAGTCCATAGTAATGAATTTGGCCCTGAGATTACTTATTAAGAGTGCACAGGCTTCACAGGAGACTGGAGACACATTGAAATCATTCTTTTCGTGACATTACATGAATTGTTCATTTAGGTAATTCTTTACAGGATGTCAGGGGTTGGGAAGGACCCAAAGAGAAAGGGCTCCCCAACAAATGTTTTAAATTGTGGCTTCAGAGTTCTTTTTCTTTTCAAACGTTGTCTTACTGTAAAAATTTACCACACCAACAACCCGTGTTTGTGTCTCAATAACCATTATAAATATCTTCATACCACATGGAAACCTACTATCTTCAGTCCCTGTAAAAATCAGAAAGGTTGGTCTTAAACCATTGCTATCCTTCAAGTTTGCATTGTTTGAAAAGTTTGCTTTAAATGAAGCCAACATTATTTAATGAAATTCAGTCACAAAGTAAACTCACACAATATTTATATTTTTTCTGGTGAAGTTCCTGCTGACTGGAGAAGGATAAACATAACACCCATCTTCAGGAAGGGAAAAAAAGGCTGGCACTGGGAACTACAGAGAAGTCAGCCTCACCTCTGTGCCTGGCAAGATCATGGAGCAGATCCTGCTGAAAGCTCTGCTAAGGCAAATAGAAAACAAAGCAAAGGTGATTGGTGATAACCAGTAATGGTTGCACCAAGGGCAGATCTTGCCTGACAAATGTGGTGGCTTTTTACGAAGAAGTCACAATGACAGGGGACAAGGGAAGGGCAACTGATGGCATCTACCTGGACCTGAGTAAGGCATTTGACTCTGTCCCACATGACATCCTGGGCACCAAACTGGAAAAACATGGACTGGATGTGTGCAGCACTGCTGGGTAAGGAGTTGGCTGGATGGTG
>VWZE01024960.1:11902-29695 GCA_013396675.1 Eubucco bourcierii
GAGGGACTATTGAGAAAGGCTTGCAATGAGAGGAGGAGGAGGAGGAATGGGTTTGAACTGGCAGAGGGGAGATTGAAACTGGATGTTAGGAGGAAGTTCTTTACAGTGAGGGTGGTGAGACACTGGCACAGGTTGCCCAGGGAGGTTGTGGAGCACAGAAGCACAGAATGGGATTGAAAATCCCATTCTGTGCTTCTGTGCTCCACAGCCTCCCTGGGCAACCTGTGCCAGTGTCTCACCACCCTCACTGTAAAGAACTTCTTCCTAACATCCAGTTTCAATCTCCCTTCTGCCAGTTCAAACCCATTCCTCCTCCTCCTCCTCTCATTGCAAGCCTTTCTCAATAGTCCCTCCCCAGTCCTCCTGTAGCCCCTTCAGATTCTGCAAGGCCACTCCAAGCTCTCCTGGAAGCCTTCTCCTCTGCAGTCTGCAGAGCCCCAACTCTCTCAGCCTGTCCTCACAGCAGAGTTGCTGTAGCCCTCTCAGCATCTCTGATCTGATGATGAGTTGCAGCACAAGCTTGACTTTGGCTAGGTTCTGAGGGTGCTTGAGTCCCCACAGCCATGTTCTTGGGAAAATTTGGCACTCCAGATGTGAAGTTTCAGCAGGTCTCTTGCTGTACCTGATATGGAGTATAAAAAGCCTTGAGAGGAGCAGTTGAGGGACCTGGGGATGTTCAGCTTGGAGAAAAGGAGGCTGAGGGCAGATCTCCTTGTGCTCTACAATGGAAAGGAGGTTGGAGTGAGGTGGGGATTGGTCTCTTCTCCCAAGTAACAAGTGACAAGACAAGAAGAAGCATCTTGAAGTTGCAACAGGGTAGGTTTATCTTGGGTGTGAGGAACAATTTCTTCCTCAGAAGTGTTGCCAAGCCCTGAAACAATCTGCCCAGGGCAGCACTGTCCTCATCCCTGGAGGGATTTCAAACCTGTGTAGATATGGTACAGAGGGCCATGGTTTAGTGGCCACCTGTCAGTGCTGGGTTAAGGGTTGAACTTGCTGATCTCAGAGGTTTCTGTGATTCTATGACCTGCTCAAATCATTGCAAACACCAAAGCAGCCAAACCTCAGTCCAAACCTTGTAAGGTCTTTATGACTCCAGGTACAGGCAGGTAAAAAAACCCAAAACAACAAAACCAAACCCAAAAGAACAAACCAAACCTCTTTGTGCTGCTGTGAGGCTGCAAAGCTGACACTTTTTATTGCTAGCCTGGGGAATTTCTGCTAGCATTGAGTTGCCCACTGCTATGTCAACTTGTACCTGACCTTTAAATTTACTGTATTTGCAAGCAAAGAAAACAGGCTCCTTCCTTTTACTCTCCAATTGTTTTGTGCTTAAAGGAAATAAACTTTTGTTTCAATAACCATAAACACAAAAGGTTCCCCAGAGGGCTTTTTGAAGACTCCAAGCTAGTTAAAAAGAGCATTTGCATGAATTAAAGAGCAACAACAAGTCACCAGCCAGCTAAGCTTCTTCCCAGTGCTTAACTAGGGTCTGTGGGTGGGGGAAAAGCAAGACAGAGCAGCAGGAGGTAAGAAAAAGACAAAAAACCTGGGAGATTTGTTCTGCTGTGCAGAGCATTCCCCCAGCAGCAGCCAGGGGAACAATACCTGTCCTTCACCAGCCACTTGCTGCTGGTCTCTGCAGCCAGGCACAAAGGACAAGAAGCCTTTCTGCAATGGCTCATGCTTGCTGTCTCCCACAAGACAGCATCAGGATTAAGCTGGGGACAAAGGGAGCTTTCATGCTGGTTCCCCTTACTCAGAGCTGCTGCTGCAGCACAGCCAAGGACGGCAGAGCTGGCAGTGGTGCCACCAGGGCACGTTGGGGACCATCACTTGTCTCAGGCAGGCTTTGACTCTGCTGTTGTTGAGCCCAGATGAAGCTCTCCAGCAGCTGAAGCCCACCAGAAATACATGGTAGGAATCAACCCCATGGAAGTGTTGGAGCCAGTGCAGAGGAGGCCACCAAGATGCTGAGAGGGCTGCAGCAGCTCTGCTGTGAGGACAGGCTGAGAGAGTTGGGGCTGTGCAGCCTGGAGAGGAGAAGGCTTCCAGGAGAGCTTGGAGTGGCCTTGCAGGATCTGAAGGGGGTGCAGGAGGGCTGGGGAGGGACTATTGACAAGGGCTGGGAATGACAGGAGGAGAAGGAATGGGTTTGAAGTGGCAGAGGGGAGATTGAAACTGGGTGTTAGGAGGAAGTTGTTTGGAGTGAGGGTGGTGAGACACTGGCACAGGTTGCCCAGGGAGGTTGTGGAGCACAGAATCACGGAATGTGATTGAAGATCCACAACCTTCCTGGAGGTGTTCTGGCTTTTTCTCCTCTCTACTGAGTAACCTCACTAACCACTTTCCTTCCCTGGCCCATCCTCCAAGCTCACCTTGGCAAACCTTGGGGTAAGGTACAGGGGTGGGGAGAAGGTGGAAGGGTGGTTGGGAGCCCCTGCTGGGGTCTCTGATTTCTGGGAGGGGAGTTGTGTTGCTGTATTACCTTTTACTTGTATATTTCTGTAAATATTCTGTCTATAGTGTAAATATCTGCTGTACATTGTGCTGAGCTGTAAATAGAGCTTCATCATTTAACTTCCAGCCAGCTGAGTTCTAGTCTGGGTCATTATACAAAGTGTGGGGGGGCAGGGAACTCCCAAACCTTCACACTACCCAGGGTGGTGCTGGAGTCACCATCCCTGGAGGTGTTCAAGAACTACGTGGCCATGGCACTCAGGGCCATGGTTTAATGGCTGTGGTGGTGATGGTTGGGCTGGATGATCTCAGAGGGCTTTTCAACCCCAAACCATTCTGTGCTTCTATGATCCCCACTGTGCTGTAACCACAGCCCTTTTGTCTCCCACCGCATTTACTGAGGCCTGTTTTTAAACGATCCAAGTTCAGAGGAGTCAACATCCTCTGAATCACCCAAAAGAACTCACTGGAAAGGGACTAGAATGTAAAGCCTTTCATTTTCCTGAGAAAAAAGCTCTTGTTGAATGCATTCCTCACACAAAACACAAGGGGAAGATTTGCAGAGGTGATGCATAGCTGAAGAGCTCCAGCGACATCAGATAGCGAACACCCAGGTGCAGCCTGTCTCAGATCTGCCTTGATTTGAAAGTGTTGGGGAGGGAAGGAAACTTCCAAAAAGTTGTGTTCCAGTCTGTGAAGCCTGGTTGGGTTTGATCAATTATTCAGTTGCAGCCCAAAGTCGCTGTTAATCTACATAAAAAGCAAAGTGACACACAGAAAGCAGCTCTGCAGGGGTGGGGAGCAGGAGGAGAAGCTGCCAGTGCTGGGGCAGGGTCAGTGTCAGCTTGGGTCTGTGCTTACACACTGTGGCCTCTGCCTTCTAGCTGTGGTCACACACATTTGTCTGCTGGCCTCTGTGAGCAGCTTACTGGATAGTACAGAACATTTGCACAGCTGAAGTCTTCCCTGCATGGCTGCTGCCCTCCCAGCCTCGCTGGCAGCACTCACCCAGGTAGAGATCACAGAATGGCAGGGGCTGGAGGAAGAGATCATAGAATCACAGAATGGCAGGGGCTGGAGGAAGAGATCATAGAATCACAGAGTGTCAGGGGCTGGAGGAAGAGATCATGGAATCACAGAATGGCAGGGGCTGGAGGAAGAGATCATAGAATCACAGAATGGCAGGGGCTGGAAGGGACCTCCAAAGCTCATCCAGTCAAACCCCCCTGCCAGAGCAGCATCACCCAGAGCAGGTCACACAGGAACACATCCAGGCAGGTTTGAATATCTCCAGAGAGGGAGACTCTACAACCCCCCTGGGTTGTTCCAGGGGCAGCCTGTTCCAGGGTTCTGTCACCCTCACAGGGAAAAAAATTCCTCTTCATGTTTAAATGAAGCTTACTCTGCCTCTGCAGACCCCTCCCGGAGGTGTCCAAGGCCGGGTTGAATGGCACAGGTTTCTCAGGGAGGTTGTGGAGCACAGAATCACAGAATGTGACTGAAGATCCCATTCTGTGCTTCTGTGCTCCACAACTTCCCTGGAGGTGTTGAAGACCAGGCTGGATGAGGCCTTGAGTGACCTGTGCTAGTGGGAGATGTCCCTGCCTATGGCAGGGGGTTGGAACTGGCTGAGCTTTGAGATCTCTTCCAAACTAAACCATTCTGTGATTCAATGATTCTGTGATTCAATGATTCTATGATTCTATGAATCTATGATTCTGTGATTCTATTATTCTATGATCCAGTAATTCTATGATTCTATGATTCAATGATTCTGTGACTCTCTGAACTGTGCACACCCATGGCTCTTACTGGCTAGATCTGGCTGAGCTTTGAGGTCCCTTCCAACCTAAACTATTCTCTGATTCTGTGATTCAATAGTTCAATGATTCAATGATTCTATGATTCTATGATTCTGTGATTCTCTGATTCTGTGATTCAATAGTTCAATGATTCTATGATTCAATGATTCTCTGATTCTATGATTCTATGATACTGTGATTCTATGATTCAATGATTCAATGATTCAATGATTCTGTGATTCTATGATTCTGTGATTCAATGATTCTGTGATTCTATGATTCTATGATTCTGTGATTCTGTGATTCTATGATTCTGTGATTCTGTTATTCTGTGATTCTATGATTCTGTGATTCTATGATTCTATGATTCTGTGATTCAATGATTCTGTTATTCTGTGATTCTGTTATTCTGTGATTCTATGATTCTGTGATTCTATGATTCAATAATTCTGTGACTCTCTGAACTGTGCACACCCATGGCTCTTACTGGTTGGAACTGGCTGAGCTTTGAGATCCCTTCCAACCTAAACCATTCTATGACTCTGTCATTTCAGCAAGGAGGTTGGGCTAGGGAGGGACAAGTGCCACACAGGCAAGGTGTAGCCATTAATGGATCCAGGGAATACCACAAAGGACTGGTTTCTCCTTGAGGGAACCATCTAAAACACCTGGGATTAGAATCTCTTCATGCCTACAGAAAAAAAGGTCCATGCTGCCAGTTATTAGATTCCCAAACTGCTGTTTGATCCTTTGTAAGCTACAGGAAAGTAAAAATGTCCAGCATCGTGGGCATCTGATCAATACACCTAAACCTCACTTTCACTTTGATCTCACACCAGGCCCTGGTTAGCTTTTGAAATGTAAATCTTGCTTTTGAACACTTAATCTCCCCCTAAAGCCTCATCAGGGGAGAGATTCAACTGTTCAAAGAGCAGGCAGCAACTAAGCCTGTCCCAAACCTGGGTCTGCACCAGGATGTCAAACTGCTGCCCTCTCCCCATCACCCAGCCCCTTCCAGGGAGTTCAGCTGATGTTGGGGGAAGGTAGAAAGGACAGAGGCCAACAAACTGCATCTAGTCCCAGAGCACAATCACCCAGTGCCTGAGAGTCAGAGCTTGTGTGGACAGAATCCCTTGGGGAGGGACTATTGAGAAGGTCTTGGAATGCCAGGGCAAAGGGCAATGGGTTTGAAGTGGCAGAGGGGAGATTGAAAGTGGATGTTGGGAGGAAGTTGTTTGCAGTGAGGGTGGTGAGACACTGGCACAGGTTGAGGGTGGTGAGACACTGGCACAGGTTGAGGGTGCTGAGACACTGGCACAGGTTGAGGGTGCTGAGACACTGGCACAGGTTGCCCAGGGAGGTTGTGGAGCACAGAATCACCCAACGTGATCAAAGATCACGTTGGGTGATTCTGTGCTCCACAACCTCCCTGCAGGTCTTCTGTGCTCCACAACCTCCCTGGAAACATTCAGGACCAGCTTGGATGAGGCCTTGAGCAACCTGTGCTAGTGGGAGGTGTCCCTGCCTATGACAGGGAGTTGGAACTGGCTGAGCTTTCAGGTCCCTTCCAACCTAAACCATTCTGTGATTCTATAATGAAGTCAGCCAAGGACTTGACCTCATGTATGTCACTCTGTAACCTCCAACAGCTCAGGATGAGTCTCAATCTCCTCTCTTCCAGCTCAAAGCCATTGTCCTTCATCTTCTCACTATAAGGCTCCTCCCCAGATCTCCTGTAGCCCCTGTCAGGTAGTGGAAGGCTGCTCCAAGGTCTCTCTGGAGATTGAGCAGTTCCATCTCTCACAGCCTGTCCCCACAGGGGAGGTGCTCCAGCTGTCTGATCACCTTCATGGCCTCCTCTGCACTCACTGCATGGTCAATTCATGGTACCTGTTCAAGGTCAGTTATTGCCTGGCACCAAGTTACTCCCATTTCCATCTGTAGACCAGACCTATGCAGGCAGGATTCTTGGGAGGTTGATGGAGAGGAACAGATAATAGGTAAAAGCTAATCTCATCCTGAGGCTATCATCCTCAGGAAAGAATCAGAATCACAGAATTGGATGGATGAGCTTAGTGATCTGAGAGGGCTTTCCTAAACCTTAATGGTTCTGTGATTCTACAGATCTCAAAATATTAGAATCATAGAATTAGGCAGGGTTGGAAGGGAGCACAAGGAGCAGCCAGTTCCAAGCTCCCTGCCATGCCCAGGAACACCTCACACTAGATCAGGCTGGCCACAGCCTCATCCAGCCTGGCCTTAAACACCTCCAGGGATGAGGTTTCCACCACCTCCCTGGGCAACCCCTGCCAGGCTCTCACCACCCTCATGCTGAACAACTTCTTCCTACTGTTCAGTCTGAATCTCTCCATTTCCAGCTTTGTTCCATTCCTCCCGGTCCTATCACTCCCTAACAGCCTATAAAGTCCCTTCCCAGCTTTCCTATAGCCCCCTTCAGATACTGGAAGGCCACAGTAAGCTCACCTGGGAACCTTCATCTCTCCAGAAACAAACACCCCACAGTCATGGCTAAAACAACCTACTCCTCATCACTGAGGAGAGCTCCTAAAGCAGCTCACACTCTGACAGCAGGCAGTGGTGCATGGTCTGAGTGGAGAATGGAGCCTGCCTTAGCACATCAGAATCACAGAATCACAGACTGGTAGGGGTTGGAAGGGACCTCCAGAGATCATTGAGTCCAATGCCCCTGCCAGAGCAGCACCACCTAGGGTAGGTCACACAGGAACACTTCCAGGTGGGTTTGGAATCTCCCCAGAGAAGAAGACTCCACAACCTCCCTGGGCAGCCTGTTCCAGAGCTCCAGCACTCTCACATCAAAGAAGTTTCTCTTCATATTGAGGAGGAGTCTGCTGTCTTTCAGCTTGTATCCACTGCTCATTAGCCTTGCTATAGGCCTCCCAAACTCTGCAGCAGCTTCCTCATCCACCTCTCTCCACAGACACAAGCCCTGTCTCTGTATCTCCAGAAGTTCCTGATGACTACATTCTCCCCCTGTACTCTGCCAGGTGGTTAGGCCACACCTTGAGTCCTGTGTCCAGTTCTGGGCCCCTCCATTGAAGAAGGACATTGAGGTGCTTGAGTGTGTCCAGAGAAGGGCAACGAGGCTGGGGAGAGGCCTGGAGCACAGCCCTATGGAGAGAGGCTGAGGGAGCTGGGATTGGTTAGCCTGGAGAAGAGGAGGCTCAGGGGAGACCTTCTTGCTGTCTGCAGCTACCTGAAGGGTGCTTGTAGCCAGCAGGAGGTTGCTTTCTTCTCTCAGGCAAGCAGCAGCAGAACAAGAGGACACAGTCTGAAGCTGTGCCAGGGGAAGTTTAGGCTGGAGGTGAGGAGAAAGTTGTTGCCTGAGAGAGTCATTGCCTGCTGGAATGGGCTGCCCAGGGAGGTGGTGGAGTCAGCGTCCCTGGAGGTGTTCAAGGCAGGTTTGGACGTGGCACTTGGTGCCATGGTCTGGTCTTGAGGGCTGTGGTAATGGGTTGGACTTGATGAGCTTTGAGGTCTCTTCCAACCTTGGTGATACTGTGACACTGTGATACTGTGATGCTGTGAGACTGTGATACTGTGAAATATCTGCATGCCCTCCAGAACTGAGAAGAAAAATTCATTAGGGAATGGGAGGCTACCAGGCACTGTGGCAACAAAAGAGCTGATATTAAATGAGCTGCTTCAATGAGACAGACAAGTCATAATCAGCATTGCTAATCTTCTCTGGAGTTGGAGATGTACAAATTAACAACACAGGCCCCAGAATGACTGCTGAGAGATTCCCTTACACGTATTTCTCAAGCAATTTGCACAAAGACCTCCCCAATTAGTAGTCCCCAGCTAGCAGCTAACACAGCAGCAGCCTACCCTACAGACAGCACAGCCTGCAGAGCATTTGTGGAGCTTGGGAGAGGGAGAGAGGCTCAGTGCTTGGACAGAAGGTTCAAGGGGGGATTGGTCAACCTCAGTCATGCATGGATGTGTGGCATGGATCAATAATGTAGTGAAGGAAGGCACTTTCCACAGCTGAAGCCAAAAGCTGCCTGTTCTCTGCTCCAGCCATGTCACTGTCCTCTTGGTTGGATGCTCCTGAGGTGGAGACTGAGCCTTCCTGAACCTATGTACATTCCTGAGGTGGGACTGAACCTTCCTGTGCCTATGGATGATCCTGAGGTGGAGACTGAGCCTTCCTGCACCTATGTACATTCCTGAGGTGGGACTGAGCCTTCCTGTGCCTGTGCATGCTCCTGAGATGGAACTGAGTCTTTCTGCATGCATGCATGATCCTGAGGTGGAGACTGAGCCTTCCTGCACCTATGTACATTCCTGAGGTGGGACTGAGCCTTCCTATGCCTATGCATGCTCCTGAGATGGAACTGAGTCTTTCTGCACCCATGGATGATCCTGCGGTAGGACTGAGCCTTCCTCTGCCTATGCATTCTCCTGAGATAGAACTGAGCCTTCCTGTGCTTATAGATGCTCCAGAGATGGAACTGAGCATTCTAGCATCTAGGGAGATAGGACTGAGCCTTCCAGCAGCTGGGACCACTCCTGAGATGGGACTGAGCCTTCCAGCAGCTGGGACCTCTCCTGAGATGGAACTGAGCCTTCCAGCAGCTGGGACCACTCCTGAGATGGGACTGAGCCTTCCAGAAGCTGGGACCACTGCTGAGATGGGACTGAGCCTTCCAGAAGCTGGGACCACTGCTGAGATGGGACTGAGCCTTCCAGAAGCTGGGACCACTGCTGAGATGGGACTGAGCCTTCCAGAAGCTGGGACCACTGCTGAGATGGGACTGAGCCTTCCAGAAGCTGGGACCACTGCTGAGATGGGACTGAGCCTTCCAGAAGCTGGGACCACTGCTGAGATGGGACTGAGCCTTCCAGAAGCTGGGACCACTGCTGAGATGGGACTGAGCCTTCCAGAAGCTGGGACCACTGCTGAGATGGGACTGAGCCTTCCAGAAGCTGGGACCACTGCTGAGATGGGACTGAGCCTTCCAGAAGCTGGGACCACTGCTGAGATGGGACTGAGCCTTCCAGAAGCTGGGACCACTGCTGAGATGGGACTGAGCCTTCCAGAAGCTGGGACCACTGCTGAGATGGGACTGAGCCTTCCAGAAGCTGGGACCACTGCTGAGATGGGACTGAGCCTTCCAGAAGCTGGGACCACTGCTGAGATGGGACTGAGCCTTCCAGAAGCTGGGACCACTGCTGAGATGGGACTGAGCCTTCCAGAAGCTGGGACCACTGCTGAGATGGGACTGAGCCTTCCAGAAGCTGGGACCACTGCTGAGATGGGACTGAGCCTTCCAGAAGCTGGGACCACTGCTGAGATGGGACTGAGCCTTCCAGAAGCTGGGACCACTGCTGAGATGGGACTGAGCCTTCCAGAAGCTGGGACCACTGCTGAGATGGGACTGAGCCTTCTAGCAGCTGGGACCACTGCTGAGATGGGACTGAGCCTTCTAGCAGCAGCTGTGGCCTGGTGCTGCCTGAGGCCAGGGCAGGTTCAGCAGCCTGCAACCAGCTCAGCCCCAGAGCAGTTGCTTGCTGAGAGGTTCCAACAGTTCAACTGCTCCTGCCAGGTGAAGACAGAAAGAATGATAAATGGAGATCAGATAAAGGAGGAGACAACCTCACCAAAGATTGCAGCAGTTTCTGGTGACATTTTAAGCTCCTTTTTCTGTTGGCCCTGCAGGTTCTCTGCCCTTTTATGAACATTCAGCTCTGTTTGGACAAGAATCTCAAAACTGGGAGGTTTTGTTTGTTTCCCTTACTGGAAACTAAGGACTTGTGGTGGTGGTGAGGGCTTGATGTAATCATCACTCTTCACTTAAAGGACTGAAGGCCCTGATCCAAGTGCAATCAAAGGGCAAGGCATGGACTACCTTGACCTCTGGTTTGAGAGAGCACCAAGAAACATCAGCATCTGCATTGTTTATCACATCAGGAAGGAACAGAGTCCCAGCAAGGAGATCTATTTATCAGTCCACCTGTCAGACAAATAAAGCAGTTTGTATTCATCACCATCAGCCAAACTCTTGTCTGAAGCACCATCTTGGGCTGGGCTAACCTCCCCAGCACAAGGCATGGGCAGTCTTGGCTGACTTGGTGGTGAGAAAGCAAAAGGAAATGGAAACTTTCTGAGGGTGGAGGCTTGGGATTAGTGATAACAACTCACAGCCCAGAGGAACTGCTCAGGGAAAAGGAAACAAAGCCTCCTTGATTTAATGACATTGAGGTTTGGGGGAGAAAGCTTCAACCTCCCAACAATCTCCATCATGACTAAATGAAGAGTGTTGCCCATGGGCTTGTGACTTTTTGGTAGGACTCCAGCTACAAGCAAGAGTGAGGTGGTCATTTACTGTTGGTCCTATCACCAGGTTATCTCTGTAGCCTCCTCTTCTCCCACCACTTGTTCCACTGGGGCCAACACTGACACAAGGATTTTGAGACACCACAACCCAGACAGACTTAAAGAGCAGACACCAGAGGAAGCCCAGAGAAGGGAGGTTTGGAGTTAGCAGGGCCTGGGGCTCAAAGCTGAGCTGGAGGTGAGCCCAGGATGCTGTGCACAGGTTGGGCTGAGGTCCCTCTGAGTGCCAGGTCTCCTCTCTTAGATGAGATTGACAGCACAGTGATGGTGTTTAATGTGTTTACAGTCAATGTTGCAGGAGATGCTACAGCTCATTTCTGTTCAGGCATCTTGTGTGCATGATGAATGGCCTTTAATGGCTGCAATATTTAGTGTTTAGTGTAAAATCACTTGCTCCTAATGCCTTGCACTTGCAAGGTTATGGAGCTTGATTTATGCCTGACTGCAGAGTTGACAAATCCACACCAGTCCCCAGCCCAGGTAGCTGCATGGCAAAGATCTAAGTGAGGGAAGTCTTTTCCATCTCATCCTACCTGCTGTACCTTGCCACCAGGGTCTTTCACAGGATTGTTTCTGTTGGAAAAAACCTTTAGGAGCGTTGAGTCCAACCATTCCCTACCTCTGCCAAGGCTGGTGTTAAACCACAGAATCACAGAATGGGAAGGTCGGAAGGGAGCTCAAGGATCAGCCAGTTCCAACCCCCTGCCATAGGCAGGGACACCTCCCACTAGCACAGGGCACTCAAGGCCTCATCCAACCTGGCCTTGAACACCTCCTGGGAGGGAGCAGCCACAACCTCCCTGGGCAACCTGTGCCAGTGTCTCACCACCCTCACTGCAAACAACTTCCTCCTAACATCCACTTTCAATCTCCCCTCTGACACTTCAAACCCATTCCCCTTGTCCTGGCATTCCAAGCTCTTGTCAATAGTCCCTCCCCAGCCTTCCTACAGCCCCCTTCAGATCCTGCAAGGCCACTCCAAGCTCTCCTGGAAGCCTTCTCCTCTCCAGNCCCTCCCTTGCCCTACTGCCCACACTGCTCTTGCTGCAGCCCAGCACACAGTTGCTGTCTGGGCTGCACTCACACTGCAGCCTCATCTTGAGCTTTGCATCACCCCAGACCTCCATGTCCCTCAGCACCACAGGACTGTGTCTTTTCAACACCTGCATGGATGGGGATTCAATGACCTCCCTGGGAAGCCTCCTCCAGTGCTTGAGAACCTTTCAGTGAAGATGTTCCTTCTAATATCCACTCTCATCTCCCCCCCTGGTGCAACTTGAGGCTGTTTCCTCTTGTTCTATCACTTGTTCCCTGGGAGACAGACCAACTCCCACCTGGTTCAAACCTCCTTTCAGGCAGTTTAGGCAGTTTAGTTTCCTCTAAACAACCCCCAAACCAGCTGGAGTTACATTAGTCATAGGCTCCCCACACCTTCCCATAAACATTTTCCCACATGTGTTCAGCATCAGCTGCAGGAAATGTTCCCAGCCAGAGAAGACAGCAGCAAAAATCTCTGCTCCTGCCTTTCCATCTTTACCACAACCATGTTCCACTCAAACCTCAAAGGAGATGACAAGAGAGAAAGGATCATGAGAGGAGGGAGGAGGCACCTGCCTGAATATTAAAATCATAGAACCATAAAGTCTGGAAAAGACCTCTAAGATCATTAAGATGAAGATCTTCAGGATGAGGGTGGTGAGACTCTGGCATAGGTTGCCCACAGTGGTGGTGGATGCCCCCTCCCTGGAGGTGTTTAAGGCCAGGCTGGATGAGGCCTTGGGCAACTAATTCTAGTTGAGAGGTAGTGGATAAAATGATCCCTGATGCCCCTTCCAACTTATGCCATTCTGTGGTTAAGATCCTCAAGTCCAACCATCAACCCAACACCACCATGCCCACTGAACCATGTCCTCAAGTGCCACTTCTCCATGGGTTTTGAACACCTCCAAGGACCCTGACTCCACCACCTCCCTGGGCAGCCTGTTCCAATCCCTGACCACCCTCCCAAGAAAGAAATTCTTCCTAAACCTGCCAAGGTCAACTTGAGGCCATTTCCTCGTGTCCTAACACTTGTTACCACGGAGAAGTGGAGGGGAGGGACAGGCTCTGCTCACTGCTGCCTGGGATAGGCCAAGGAGCAATGGATGGAAGCACAGGAGGTTGCAGCTCAATACAAGGGGAAACTTCTTGCCTGGAAGGGTCCCAGAGCCCTGGCACAGCCTGCCCAGAGAGGTTGTGGAGTCTCCTTCTGTGGAGCCTTTGCAGGCCTGTCTGGATGTGTTCTGTGTGTCCTGAGCTGGATTGTCTGGTCCTGCTCTGGCAGGGGTTGGACTGGATGAGCTCTTTGGGTCCCTTCCTGACATCCTGTGATCCTGTGAGCCTCACCTAGCTCCAGTGCCTTTCAGGAGGTGGCAGAGAGGAGTAACACAGTCTAGATTGAGGACACTGAAGAGGAATTCATAGAATGGTCTGGGATGGAAGTGACCTCCAAAGGTCATCTAGCCCAACCCCCTCTGCAGTAAACAGGGCCAGCCTCAACCAGATCACGTTGCCCAGAGCAAAGAACCATCAGAGATCCAGGTTGCCAGCCTGGTGCCCCACGTGCTGGGCCAGGCTGTGTGCCAGGCTGTGGAGCTGTGTGATTGTCACAGGCAGGCTGAAATGCAGCTCAGCTCCTGGAAGAAGAAGAAGAAGCAGAAGAAGCAGAAGAATAAGGAGAAGCAGAAGCAGAAGCAGAAGGAGCAGAAGCAGAAGCAGCAGAAGCAGAAGCAGCAGAAGCAGGAGAAGGAGAAGGAGAAGGAGAAGAAGGAGGAGAAGGAGGAGAAGAAGAAGAAGGAGAAGAAGGAGAAGGAGAAGAAGAAGAAGAAGCAGAAGGAGAAGGAGAAGAAGAAGAAGAAGCAGAAGGAGAAGGAGAAGAAGAAGAAGAAGCAGAAGNGAAGGAGAAGGAGAAGGAGAAGGAGAAGGAGAAGGAGAAGGAGAAGGAGAAGGAGAAGGAGAAGGAGAAGGAGAAGGAGAAGGAGAAGGAGAAGGAGAAGGAGAAGGAGAAGGAGAAGGAGGAGAAGGAGAAGGAGAAGGAGAAGGAGGAGAAGGAGAAAAAGGAGAAGAAGAAGGAGAAGAAGAAGAAGGAGAAGAAGAAGAAGGAGAAGGAGAAGGAGATGCAGAAGAAGGAGAAGAAGGAGAAGCAGAAGAAACAGAAGGAGAAGGAGAAGGAGAAGGAGAAGGAGAAGGAGAAGGAGAAGGAGAAGGAGAAGGAGAAGGAGAAGGAGAAGGAGAAGGAGAAGGAGAAGGAGAAGGAGAAGGAGAAGGAGAAGGAGAAGGAGAATGAGAAGATGTTGGTGGCCTTGGCGNAGGAGAAGGAGAAGAAATCTGATTCCTTGGAGGGCTGCTTGCTTAAAGCCCAGGAACTAACATCAAGAGCAGAGCAATCCACTCCTGTCACTGTCATTTATTGTGTGCTGCTGGTGGTTGCCTAGAGGAGGAGAGGGGGGAGGGAGGGGAAAAAATAAAAGGCAGGCAGAGATTTGAAAGACAGTGCTAATTTAATTTGCCAGTATGAATAAAGATAAGACTGTAAAGCATGTTAATGAAGCTCCAGGATCACATCATTCACATGCAAGGGAAACACTGCCTTGCTCAGAGGATGATTGTCTTTTCCCACATTCCAAAGTGATCAAAACAGGATGAGGGCATTTCATTACAGCCCCTCCCATGAAAGGCAATGTTCTTCCAGGGAGGTTGGAGAAAGGTTTGGAATCATTTGTAGGAGGAAAGGTAGATGCCTGTGGTCATGGTCAGTTAAATGTATGGATTCTGCTATGTATGGCTCTGCTGTGAGGACAGGCTGAGAGAGTTGGGGCTCTGCAGCCTGGAGAGGAGAAGGCTTCCAGGAGAGCTTGGAGTGGCCTTGCAGCATCTGAAGGGGGCTGCAGGAAGGCTGAGGAGGGACTATTGACAAGGGCTTGGAATGGCAGGACAAGGGGAATGGGTTTGAAGTGGCAAAGGGGAGATTGAAAGTGGATGTTAGGAGGAAGTTGTTTGCAGTGAGGGTGGTGAGACACTGGCACAGGTTGCCCAGGGAGGTGGTGGAGCACAGAATCACCCAACGTGATCAAAGATCACGTTGGGTNGCAGGGGGTTGGAACTGGCTGATCCTTGAGGTCCCTTCCAACCTTCCCATTCTATGATTCAAGTGCTCTCACTATAGCAAGCACACATCAGCTGCTTGCATCTCTTTAGCTGGGTTTCACAGCCCAGTGGGATCCTTTCTCTCTCCCCCATCTCCTTCTTCTGGCAATTGCCCAAAAAAAAAAAAAAAAAAGAAAAAAAAAAAGAAAATAGCCCAAATTATGCTAAAAATATATATTACCAAAAATGTGCTTCAAACCCCAGGGAGCAAATTATGCCCCTAGAAGAAGGTGAAAGATTTTCTTCCCAGTTAGGCAAATTAGAATTGAGAAAGAGGCAAAAAAAAGAAAAAAAATCAAACTTCTCAGCAGCAGATGAAAGCTCTTTGCTGGCTCCCTGGAGCATCTGGGAGGGTTCCCAGGCATCAGGTCCTGCCTTCATAAAGCAGATATGTGTCTGTAAAGAGAAGATGACTCTGCTCCTTGCAGATGTGAAGGCTTGTCATGGAGCCATGGGATGGCAAAATCATGGAATCACAGGATCAAGGATTCCAAGAATCACAGAACTGATCACAGAGTGCATCATAGAATCATAGAATGGTAAGGTTGGAAGGGAACTCAAAGCTCAGCCAGTTCCAACCCCCTGCCATAGGCAGGGACACCTCCCACTAGCACAGGGCACTCAAGGCCTTGAACACCTCCAGGGAGGGAGCAGCCACAACCTCCCTGGGCAACCTGTGCCAGTGTCTCACCACCCTCACTGCAAACAACTTCCTCCTAACATCCACTTTCAATCTCCCCTCTGACACTTCAAACCCATTGTCTCTTGTCCTGGCATTGCAAGACCTTCTCAATAGTCTCTCCCCAGCCTTCCCGGAGCCCCCTACAGACCTGGAAGGTCTCTTTGAAGCCTCAGAAGTCATCTCCTCCAACACCCCTGCAGGCAGCAGGGAAACCTCCAACTACAGCAGGCTGTTCAGCTTTTTGGGCTGGCTTTGTACATCATGAAGGCCAGGTGGAGCAGAAGTCCTGCTCTGTGTTAGGCTCTCTGGGCTCCCTAATGGCTCTTCAGCCTATACAAGAGAAGGCTTCTAGGAGATCTTGGAGTGGCCTTGTAGGACCTGAAGGGGGCTACAGGAAGGCTGGGGAGGGACTATTGACAAGGTCTTGGAACAACAGGAGAAGGGGCAATGGGTTTGAGCTGGCAGAGGGGAGATTGAAAGTGGATGTTAGGAGGAAGTTGTTTGCAGTGAGGGTGGTGAGACACTGGCACAGGTTGAGGGTTGTGAGACACTGGAACAGGTTGAGGGTGGTGAGACACTGGAACAGGTTGCCCAGGGAGGTTGGGGAGCACAGAATCACCCAACGTGATCTTTGATCACGTTGGGTGATTCTGTGCTCCCCAACCTCCCTGAAGGTGTCCAAGGCCAGGTTGGATGAGGCCTTGAGTGACCTGTGCTAGTGGGAGGTGTCCCTGCCCATGGCAGGGGGTTGGAACTGGATGATCTTTGAGGTCCCTTCCAACCTTCCCATTCTATGATTCTATTCTGTGAGTTCCTGCTGTGGAAGCCTGGCTGCATGCCTGTGGTGTAGGTCAGGTTGCTACTGGGTAGGCAAAACCTTCATTGTAAGACACTTTGCTGCACAATAACTCAACCCCAGAGGGATGTCACAACGTGAGTCACACACTCATGGCTTCCCCAGGCACTGAGATGTCTGTTTTGTGCCTCTCTGAGGTTTTTCCTTAATTGCCAAAATTGCCCAGATTGAAAGTGCCTTTCGGGACAGGAAATTGCAGAACAATCAGCTCCAATCTGTGCCCTTTCACTCCAACCCCCCCCCCCAAATAAGCATCTGCTTGCATCAGCTCTCATCTCAGCAAGCTTTAAGAAAACTATTGGGCCCCATTGCTCACCAGCACCATCACTCTGCTGCCAGCAGGACACAAGCACATGGTGTGTGGGCACAGACTGAGCCTTAGAGGGAGGTTTTCATTTAGCTACCACTGCTATGGACCAGGGAACCAGCACTGCTGTTTGCCCAAGGAAGTAGGGGAGTCACCATCCCTGGAGGTGTTCAATACATATCTAGGCATGGTGCTTTGGGGCATGGTTTGGTGGGCATGGTGGTGTGGGGTGGATGATTTGGTTTGGTGAACTGAGAGGGCATTCCTAAACCTTAATGGTTCTGTGATTCTACAGCCCTCAAAATGTTAGAATCATGGAGTCGTGGAACCAGTCAGGGCTGGAAGGGAGCACAAGGAGCAGCCAGTTCCAACCAACCCCCCTGCCATGCCCAGGGACACCTCACACTAGATCAGGCTGCCCACAGCCTCATCCAGCCTGGCCTAATACACCTCCAGGGATGAGGCTTCCACCACCTCCCTGGGCAAACCCTGCCAGGCTCTCACCTCCCTCATGCTGAACAACTTCTTCCTAAGATCCAGTCTGACTCCCCATTTCCAGCTTTGTTCCATTCCTCCCAGTTCTACCACTCCCTGACAACCTAAAATGTCCCTCCCAGCTCTTCTGTAGCCTCCTTCAGATCCTGGAAGGCCACAAGAAGGTCACCTGGGAGCATTCTCCTCTCCAGCCTGCACAGCCCCAACTCCCTCAGTCTCTCCTCACATCAGAGCAGCTCCAGCCCTCTGCTCATCCTTATGGCCCTTCTCTGGACACCTTCCAGCACCTCCATAGCCCTCTTGTCCTGGGGGCTCCATAACTGGATGCAGTACTCCAGGTGGGGTCTCAGCAGTGCACAGAGCAGAGGAGCAGGATCACCTCCCTCACCCTGCTGCCCACAGTGCAGCCCAGCCTCTGGTTGGCTTTCTGGGCTTGTTGTTTTAAACCAAGAATTTTAAGGACTGCAGCACAGAGGAATCAGTGCAGTCTCAGCAAGTGTGCAGATGGCACCAGGCTGTGTGGCACAGGAGACTTGCTAGAGGGCAGGGATCCATCCAGGGGGACCTGCACAGGCTGCAGAGCTGTGCCCAGGCCAACCTCATGAAGTTCAACAAGGCCAAGTA
>VWZE01024961.1:5038-25204 GCA_013396675.1 Eubucco bourcierii
TCTATAATTCTATGATTCTGTGATTCTATGATTCTATGCCCAGGAGTGCTTTGGGGCTTTCATGACTATTACATTTAATTGGATGCTTGGGTTACTTTTGTTTTTTAATGGTTTGTTTTGCTTTGGCCGTGAACAATGAACACTTTCCAGCATGCATGGAACAAGCTTGGGGATGCTGTGGAGATGAACAAATGCCCTTGGCCACTTGCCACCACGAGAACAGTCGCGCAACACCTCAGCATGTAGTGTTCTGCCACTGCTCAGCCTGTGGTGGGCAGAGCTGAGTGTGGCCTCTCTGTGTTTTGGGATTTTGTGTGCCCATGCCATGTGTCTGCCTGCCTTTGCCACTTGAAGCAGCTCTCTCTTTGCCAGGCTGGTTTTTCACAGTAGTTGTGTGTTAAGCTATGCAGAAGGGGTTAAGCTGTGTCCTCTTTTCCATTTCCAGTGGGTGGGAAGCTGCTGTTTTCTCATCCCATGTAGGATTGTTTGGTTAAACACGACAGGTCAAGTTCTCCATCTAACCTAGCTGCTTTTAGCCCAACTCTGAGAGCAGAGTGGTTAAACTGGTTTCAAGTCACCATCTGGGCACTTTTCCCTTTGGTTCAGGCATAGGCTGAGATCTGGAGAGAGACAAGGGGGCCTTGGAGGTTGCTGGGGCTGGGGTGGCTACTAGGGCTGCCCAGGTGAGACACAGTTGGAGAGGAGCTGCATTTCTGGGCAGCTTGCCATGGGGCTGGGTGTGTGGCACAGCCTTGGCTCAGCTAGAAGAGCCCAAGGAGCACATTTCTGTCTTCAGTTGTGCCCTGGCCTCCCATCCAGGTCTGAGACATTTTAATTCCACTCATAAGCATTCGGTCCAGCTCAGGAGAGCTTGCAGTGCTTGGACCTGTTTTGGACGGAGTGCAACCTCTATGTTTGGCAATCTGTGATCTCAGTTCTGGTTTGGACAGGACAGGACTGAAACGTTAGGGACTGGAAAAGCATTCTGCTCCCTTCCAAACACTTGAGCCTTCCTTGAGAGCTCCTGCCCTTCTCAGTTTCAGCCAAGCTCAGCAGGTGGTTTGCCTTCTGTAAAACTCCTTGTGGATGACAAACCTGTGCCCCTGGAGACCAGTATCCCACAGAACTGGAGCTCACCCAGGCTCCTACATTAGAGGGATTTAATTTTTTCCCCTTTTATCACAAACAGTAGAACCTTAGATCCAGACACATGATGGTTTTCAGCTGTAAATGTTTACTCTGCCTTTGCTAGGATGAAGAAGTGGTGGGTTTTGCTTGATGTTCTCAAAGATTAGGATCACAAGTACTTACTACAGTAGAAAGGCTCTCCTCCTGTCTTCAGATGGGAGCAACAGTTTCAGGCTTTAATGCAGTGCTTTGGAGATCACAGCTGTGAATGTCTGGTGAATGCCAAAGCTGTAAATCTTTGTATTAAGCAAAAAGAACTAACTTAAAAATTAGGCATTTCCATAAGGAAGGTGTCCTGCAGTCTCACTTGGCCCAAGCAGTGTCTGGGAAAGTTGAGCTCTCTTGTTCTTGTGGTGCAGTAGAATAAAAGTGGCCTCATTAGCTCCATATGATAAATTATAGATCTAAAAATATCCATCACATTTAGATGCTATAATGAAACTAATTTTCACTCAGGGGTAGAAGAAAGAGAAAAACTTGATAAGTAACAATTGGATAAGACATCTGCTGAGACTGCTGTGCTGTTTTTGCTAAACATTAAGCACAATTAATTGCCTGTGAAAATTGCTGTTTTAACCAGCCCCCATGCTTAGGTGTGCACCAGGATCTGTGAGTGGTCACAGAGCTGAAGAAACCTGGGTCTAACAGAGTGAATTTTTGCTGCCAGCTCCATTTTGTAGCCTTTTCTTTTCAGAACAAGGACCACAGATTCAAAGCTGTGTGTGGAGCCCAGCTGGGGCTGAGGGCAGGTATTTCTGGTCATGCCTTGCTCTGTGGAGCTAAACCACTTGTAGACCCTTTTCCATTGAATGTGCCTCCACTGATGGTGACCTCTGGAGATCTACAGATGCACTGCTGTGTTTCATACTGTGCTGGTTTGAGGCTAACTGGAATATTTTTATGAAAAGAATTATGCTATAGACTGTGAAAAGCAAACACTGATGATGTCTGCTGCACTCACAGGCTTGCTGGGATGTATAAGAACAATAACACAAACATAGATAACACACAGAGAGTCTCTGTCTCTCTGGCTGCTTGTGTATCTGCTGGCCTCTTTGCTAACCTAACTAACCACTCTGCTTCTAATCCCCCTTGCACAGCCTCCAAACTCACCTTGAACATAAGGCAGAGGGGTGGGGAGAAGGTGGAAGGGTGGTTGGGAGCCCCTCCTGGGGTCTCTGATTTCTGGGAGGGGAGTTGTGTTTCTGTATTCCCTTTAACTTGTCTATGTCTGTAACTATTCCTGTCTGTTGTGTCTATCTCTGCTTGTCCATTGTGCAGAGCTGTAAATAGAGCTTCAGTCCTTAACTTCCAGCTGGCTGAGTCTAGTCTGGGGGATTTTATAAAGTGTGAGGGGGTGGGGGCAGGGAACTCCCAAACCATCACACATACACTGCATGTGATTTACATTGAGTGGGATGTGCTCAGAGAGGGGAGTCAGGAATGTGTAGCTGGATGATGTGGGACATCCCATGCCAAAGATGAAGTTAGAGGTTCATGGATGCAATCTGGGTGGTCACAGGGAAAGCAGAGAGCCACAGTGTGTGTGGTTAGCTGGGATGTTCCAGAGGACAGTGATGGTCCTGGCCATCTGTGTAGGTAAGGACTAAATCACTCCTGGATTTCAGAAAACTGCTGAGCCAAACTTCACACCCAGCAGCTTGATACACATTCCCAGACCAATCTATCACACTGAGAAGGGCCTAGGAGCTGTAGGCACTTAAGAATGAAAGCTTATATTAGGTGCGACAGGCACAGAAACACGAAACTGAGGAAGCTGCTGCCGGAAGCCCTCAGGTCAAACAAAGCTACTGAGAACTCAATCTCATTCAGAATCCACGTTTCAGACAACTGCTTCTCACTTACAGCCTGGCTGGGTGCTTCAACTAGCTCCTAACATTAGCAGAGGTTTAGATCTTCTATTGGTTTTCCAGTACTCAAAGGCAGTGTGGTGATAGGATGGCTCCTATTGAAAGAGAGTAGATTTAGAGCAGATATTAGGAAGAAATTATTTCCTGTGAGGGTGGTGAGGCACTGGAACAAGTTTCACACCGCAGTTGTGGTTGTCTCCTCCTGGAAGCATTCAAGACCTGAACTAGTGGAAGGTGGCTCTGCCCGTGGCAGGGGGCTTGGGACTTTTACGACCATGTTGGACCTGTACTAGTGGGAGGTGTCCCTGTCTATGGCAGGGAACTTGGGACTAGATGAGTTTTAAGACACTTTCCAACCCAAATCATTCTGTGTTTCTGTGATCATTGCATCCCCAAATATTATCACACAGAACTGGCTTTGAGTGGGATTGTACACGCTGCTTTTCTGCATTAATTCGTAGGACACACATCAGCTGTCACACCAGATACCCAGTTTGACTCTTCTGGCCCCACAGACATAAATCCTGAGCTCTACTGGCCATATGTGGAAGCGGTTTTTTTGTCTGTGTGCCTCCTACAAGCAGATGGTTGGAGTATCACTATAGAATCATAGAATCATAGAATGGTAAGGATGGAAGGGACCTCAAAGATCAACCAGTTCCAACCCCCTACCATAGAAAGGGGTACCACTGAGTTCACTCCTATGGTGAACAAAGTAATCAATCACCTGATAGCCCAGGTGGGACATCCAAATGGGACATTATTATTTGTGAATGGACTAAGCAGGCCTTGACAGTGAAGATAGAAGCATAGAACCATAGAATGGTAAGGTTGGAAGGGACCTCAAGGATTATCTATTTCCAACCCCTTCCCATAGGCAGAGACACCTCCCACTAGTACAAGTTACTCAAGGCCTCATCCAACCTGGTCCTGAACAGCTCCAGGGAGGCTGTGGAGCACAGAATCACCCAACGTGATCTTTGATCCCTGGGCAACCTGTGCCAGTGTCTCACCACCCTCACTGCAAACAACTTCCTCCTAACATCCACTTGCAATCTTCCCTCTGCCACTTCAAACCCATTGTCCCTTACCCTGGCATTACAAGACCTCATCAATAGTCCCTCCCCAGCCTTCCTGGAGCCCCCTTCAGATCCTGGAAGGCTACTCTAAGGTCGCCTGGAAGCCTTCTCTTCTCCAGGCTGCAGAGCCCCAGCTCTCTCAGCCTGTCCTCATAGCAGAGCTGTATCAACATGTATGATTTGCTACAACCCCATGTTCCTATGCTCAGTGCAGAGCATAAATCAGTCAAATTAATGAATGATTCTCTGAGTGCACTAATGCTTCCAAGTGGTTTAGTACCTTCATTTAAGCAGGTAATGCACAAGCAGTGTCACAGCCAAGGCTGTGAAATGCCTTTCTCCAAGGGGCAGTGGTGGAGTGCTTTGTTTCTGTGGCTGCTGCCTTTAAATTCTCACTCGGTCTCCAGCCTTTTACTGCAGGCCAGGAGCTGTAATGACTAGGAAAGAAATTTGCTATGTTTCAGAGAGAGCTATTAAAAGAAAATTATTCTCAAAGTAATTCCTATCTCGTAATGGGATTGTTGAATTACTGCATATTATGGGAAAGGAAATTGCAAATGTGTTGGCTTTTCTTCCCATTAGAACTATTGTTTTATTACCATTGTTACACAGGCACACAGACAGTCCTGAAAAATGCCTTTTAAAAAATGAGACCCTCCTGCCTTAGCTACCAAACATAAGCCAATATTAGAAAGATTAAAGAGCACACAGCTCAGATAAGTGTTCAGAGGTGAGCAGGAATGGCAATCCCTTCCTTGGGCTATGTGAGTGAATGTCCTAGATGACAGCTAGAGGGTGGCACTAAAGGAGTAAAACATCGCTGTCCTTCCGGAAGCGCCCAGAGGGGCAACTCTGCCTAAGAGAGACAAGTCCAACAGTCCTGTGCTCTGACCCCCCCTTCCTCAGCACACCCCACACTGTCACCTGTGTACAAATATGTGATTAGCCCATAGCTGTCTAGTGTGGGAGCCTGCACACCGAGCAGCTACAAGCTAATTGTGGTGAGAACTTGTTGACTCCAGTCAAAGATCCTGGCTGCAAAGGGCTATCGGTGCTCATGGGTTTATGCTGTCACAATGAGCAAAAAAAGATTTTTTTGTGCCTTCTCATTTTTGGATTAGTTTGCAGTTTTGGTCCAGCCTGGTTCCTGTAATCAACCACACAATGTGCTGCTGGGCAGGGACAGGAAACACCTCTCTTGCTTTCCCTTGTCCATAGAGCCTCGGTGGACTCGGCAGCCTCATCTGCAGATGTTCAGTGAAACCCAGCTCAGAAACTGTTTTCACTTATCTTTAGTTTTAGACCAAAGTATTAAATTTAAATGTGCTTCATTTTCTATCTCAAACTTCTGAGGCAATGGTGTGGAAATAATATGTGGCTTAAAAAAGAAATCAGAAGAAATATTTCTCTCGACCTCTTGGGTACTGCAGGACATTAGTCAGCTAACACCTCCCCGCAGAAGTTGTGCAGGTAGGGCTTTTTGGTATCCTTCCCAAAGTGTATTCCAGGTGCCTGGCATTCACCAGAGAAGAGGCTGTGGGTTCAGCTGAGCACAGCCCTTCTGTCCTTCCAGGTGTGCGCTGCAGAGCCACACACACACACCCAGAGGCTGCCACCCGGGGCTCCTGGCTGCTGTGACACTGAAACCTTTTCCTGCTCATGAAGGGCTTCATCATCTCTGTTCTTACCTTTGGTTTCCTTCTCTGAAAGCTTCTGCACGATAACAGGATACAAATGTGAAAGCAGGAAATTGCCTGATATGCCCCAGTTGACTAATTAATCACTGGTCCATGTGCGTGTGGTGATGGGCCCTGATAAACAGCAGTGACAGTAATACTTCCCTTTCCTACTGCTTATCTCTTCCAAACCCCTCTCCGAGAGCTCAGCCGCTCTCCTCCCCTGCATGGCTTAAGACTTCTCTCAGTAGTGCAGCAGCCAGCTCAAGGACATGGCCTTGTGTTTCTCTACAGAAAGGCCTCTGCTGAGGCCATTCTCAGACTGCAATGTGCATTTTTGTGCCCAAGTAAACAACCCCCTGCAGATCTATACATGCAGCTGCTTGTTGTTGGCTGGGCTATAATACTCTCCAGCCTGGGACACAGAAACCACTTTGAAAGTGAAGCACGTACCAGCTGGTTCATGCCTTGATCTGCCTCCTGGGATGAGGACAAGGACCCACACCAGTGTGAAACCTTTGGGGCAACCTGGTTCCTCCTGTAAATGATTTAGGAACAGGAAAGCATTTTCCTCCTCTTTTAAGTTTAGGTGTAATTTGAGACTCAAGCTCCATGCAGATCGGAACACGTTAGTCACGTCTGGAAAATAATTATGGCGTATATTATTATTTTAATATTTACTAAGTGCTGACAATGTATTACTTTTATTAAAACTTCAGGGAGGGTGAAATGCATAAGCACGAGGCATGGTGAGATGAAGATAGTCTTCAGGTTTCAGTCACTTTGGTGTGACCTACTTTTAATCACAGGTTTCTTTGTGCCTCCGGTTGCATGAGGTGGCTAATGATTTTAATGGGAAGCTCTTTATGGAAGAATGCAAAGAACACCTCTGCCTAGTGAAGGCACACAGTGAGCTTTGCACTGAAAAGCAATTTAGCAGTGCATTGAAGAGCAGTGCAAGAAGTTTGTAACTTTGCTAGAAGCTGGAAGTCTTTCTTTTCACTTACAGCCACCATGTAAAATCAATATGCCAAAGGTTATGGGCAGAGGATCTCTGTTTAAAGGTGAACTGATGAGACTGAATTACAGTTGGCATCTCTTGTTTTGGTTTGGGTTTTTTTCTCTACAATGAGATGAATCCACTAAAGTCATTTTGCAAAATGGAAGAGCAATGGTTTTAATATTCTTCATGTCTGACAGGTTGGGTAATCTAATCCAATCCAGATTTTCTGCTGGTGTCTTTTTTTGTTTTGCTGTAGTTTGCTTTTGGTTTTTTATGGGGGGGTTTGTTTGGTTTTTGTGTTTGGTTTAGTTTGGTTTCTTTCTTTGTTGTTTTTTTTTTCATTTCTTTTTTGTTGTTGTTTTTATTTGTTTGGTTTGGTTTATTGCTTGGTTTTGTTGGTTCATTTTGGGTTTTTTGTGGTTTTTTTTTGTTTTTGGGGGGTTGTTTTTTGTTGTTTTTATTTGTTTGGTTTGTTTTTTGTTTGGTTCATTTTGGTTTTTATTGTTGTTATTTGGTTTGGGTTTTTGCTTGGTTTTGTTGGTTCATTTTGGTTTTTCTTTATTTTTTTTATTTGTTTGGTCTTTTTTTTTGTTTAGTTTCATTGGTTCATTTTGGGGGTTTTGTGGGTTGTTTGTTTTGTTTTGTTTCCGTTTTTTGGGGGTTTTTTGTTGTTGTTTCTTTTCTTTGTTTGGATTGGGGTTTTGTTTGGTTTTGTTGGTTCATTTTGTTTGGGTTTTTTTTGGTTGTTTTTATTTGGTTTTGGGTTTTGTTTGGTTTTGTTGGTTCATTTTGGGGTTTTTGTGGGGTTTTTTTTTGTTTTTTTTGGGGGGGTTTTTTGGGGAGTTGTTTTTTGTTGTTGTTTTTATTCGTTTGGTTTGGTTTTTTGTTTGGTTCATTTTGGTTTTTGTTGTTATTACTTGTTTACTTTGGTTTTTTGTTTGGTTTTGTTGGTTCATTTTGGCTTTTTGGGGGGTTTTGGGGGTGTTTTTTGGTTTTATTTGTTTGGTTTGGTTTTTTGTTTGGTTTTGTTGGTTCATTTTGGGGTTTTGTGGGGTTTATTTTGTTTTGGGTTTTGGGGGTTTTGTTTGTTTTTTGTTGTTTGTTTTATTTGTTTTTTGTTGTTTGTTTTATTTGTTTGGATTGTGTTTTTGGTTTTGTTGGTTCATTTTGTTGTTTTCTTTTTTTGTTTGTTTTTGGGGGGAGTTGTTTCTTTTTTGATTGTTTTTTATTTTTGGTTTTTTCTTTTGGGGGTGTGGGTTTGGGGGTTTGGGGGATTTTTTTCTTTTGTTTCCTTATTTTCATAGAATCACAGAATCCTAGAATGGTAAGGTTGGAAGGGACCTCAAGGTTCATCCAGTTCCAACCCCCTGCCATAGGCAGGGACACCTCCCACTAGCACAGCTCACTCAAGGCCTCATCCAACCTGGCCTTGAACACCTCCAGGGAGGGAGCATCCATAACCTCCCTGGGCAACCTGTGCCAGTGTCTCACCACCCTCACTGCAAACAAATTCCTCCTAACAGCCACTTTCAATCTCCCCTCTGACACTTCAAACCCATTGCCCCTTGTCCTGTCAATGCAAACTCTTGTCAGTAGTCCCTCCACAGCCTTCCTGTAGGCCTCTTCAGATCCTGGAAGGCTACTCTAAGCTCTCCTGGAAGCCTTCTCTTCTCCAGGTTGAATTTTTTTTTTTTGTTTTTTAACCAAAGAAGATTTACCATAACCAATCAAGTTAGGTTTAGACTTTTTAAACCTAACTTGCATAGTTTTTGGACAATGGTGAGCCTTTTGTCATTTGTCACCTAAAGCAAAGGATTTCTTTGTGGGAGAAGCATTGCTGATAGTATTTTAACTCATTAATTGCCTGTCAAATCAATTATAAACAAATTGATTTAAATGCTCCATGAACATTCAAGTCATAGCATAGGTGAAGTACTGAGACCAGGGTCCTGGAACAAATGTTTGTGATGTATCCAAACCAGTCTTCGCCATAACATTTGGTTACTCAAACAATTGGCCCTTGACTATTTTAATTTAAAACAGGTCCTCAGACTTGAGAGAAAAGTCTACAGCAACATCATGATATGAATATAGGAACTTCAAGGCAGCTGAGGGACACAAAAGCACATTAAGGAGCCCACAGTCCAAAAGAAATGAATATCTAATAGATGGAGTTCCCCTGACATCTGGATTTCACTACAGGGAAGCGTTGTGGAAAGCTGACTGAAGTGCAGTTGCAGGCTCATATCCTGTGGCTTTAGCTAAAACTTTTAGGGTTTAAAACTTTGTTTTGACTCCCAGGTTATTAATTGCCAATACAGATAAGATGTCTTAATGCATGAGAGCTCTCCTGCCATTACATTCCATTAGGAAGATATCATTGCGTTTCAGCCACACGTCGTTAGAGATTTCAAAACACACCCAGAGAGGCAGTTGTATGTAAGAGCCACATGGCTGCAGGTAATGCATTTTGCTAAGGCACACACTCCTGCAGATAAAGAGGCAGCGTGTGCCCCTGCTGCCTGCTCCAGCGTGCTCGGGGTGCAGACAGCAGCCGGCAGTGCACACAGCACAGTTAAACACAGCTACACATGTCCCCAGCTTCTCTCTGCTGAACATGTCCCCAGCTTCTCTCTGCTGAACATGTCCCCAGCTTCTCTCTGCTGAACATGTCCCCAGCTTCTCTCTGCTAAACATGTCCCCAGATTCTCCCTCTTGGCCTTGTCACCCCCAGCTCTCAGGCAGCAACCAGTGGTGCACATTGGGCAGTTAAACACAGCTAAACACATCCTCAGTTTGTCTCTGCTAAACATGTCCCCAGCTTCTCTCTGCTAAACATGTCCCCAGCTTCTCTCTCTTGGCCTTGTCACCCCCAGCTCTCAGGCAGCAGCCAGTGGTGCACATCGGGGAGTTAAACACAGCTAAACACATCCTCAATTTCTCTCTGCTAAACATGTCCCCATCTTCTCTCTCTTGGCCTTGTCACCCCCAGCTCTCAGGCAGCAGCCAGCGCTGCACACCAGGCAGTTAAACACAGCTACACACGTCCCCAACTTCTCTCTACTAAACATGTCCCCAGCTTCTCTCTCTTGGCCTTGTCACCCCCAGCTCTCAGGCAGCAGCCAGTGGTGCACATCGGGGAGTTAAACACAGCTAAACACATCCTCAATTTCTCTCTGCTAAACATGTCCCCAGCTTCTCTCTCTTGGCCTCGTCACCCCCAGCTCTCAGGCAGCAACCAGTGGTGCACATCGGCCAGTTAAACACAGCTAAACCCATCCCCAGCTTCTCTCTCTCGGCCTCTTCACCCCCACTTCTCAGATACCATGGTCGTGTGTCTGCCTTTGCAGCGGAAGGAAGCAAATTGGAGCCCAAAAGCCAAAATCCCCAGTCAGTGTTATGAGAGGGATGCTGCACCAGCAGACCTCTCTTGTAGTTATTTGTGTGAGGACGAAGCTCAAAGGCAGTGAGGTACAACACACTACCAACCCCCCTCAGTGTGCAGTAGTGGGGAATTGAGCCTTTAATCCACGCTGGACTGCCTGGGTAGCACTCACATTGACAGATTTCTGCTCTCCACTAAATTGATTAGCTTTACAGCACTGTTTCAGAGCTTGTCTGGGTTGGAGCAAGTCCTGTATCTATTACCAGCCATTCTTCTTATCCTCAGAGAACCTCTCTCAAAGTTCAGTGCAGTGAAGCTGCCCACAAGGTAGTCTTATTACAGTCAATACAAATATAATAAAAGGCAACAGGAGAGCAGACAGGCTCCTTACAGCAAAGGAGAGCTCAGGAGAAATGTTATTGCTTGGAGCACAGTACAGCAAATACACCACTACCCTCAGATATCAAAATCACCAGCAGGCAGGACTATATTGAAAGGTTGTTGTTTTGGTTTGTGGAGGTTTGGTTGTTGCTTTGGATTTTTTCCCAGCACTTGTGCATCTGAGCTTTCTCAGGAACCTTTTCTGCAACCATATGTCAGATTATGTTTAACATCATTACCATGCTAAAGGCAGGAAGTCTCTAGTAAGAGACTCCCAGCTGGGCACACACATTAATTTTCCAGAGAGTAAAAGTACCACTGCATTAAGCCACTGTGCAGGCTTGAAGATATAAGGTCCTTCACAAGGCAGAAGATGTTCTCTAGGTGCTTACACATTGTGTGGTGCAGCCTCCCTAGGGTCAAGGCTCAGCAGTGCAGGACTGGTCTGAGTAATGATAGCAACGGCAGCTGGGGGGGACGGGTGTTTGTGTGTGTGTGTGTGTGTGTGTGTGTGTGTGAATGTGTAATGGGACCCCCTGGAGAGTGTGTTCATACAACCACAGAGCACGGAGGGGGCAGAGTACTGGGTTACTGGTAATAACTCAGCTAATTGACTTGTTCTTTTCGTATTATTCTTTGAGGGAAGGTGAAGGGAAATTTAGGTTGGAGTCATTTCTTCTTCCCTGCAATGGTGAAGGAAACCATTTCTGCTGTTGAGAGCTTATCACACACTTAAATGCAATCCATCAGACAGGAGAAGATGTCTGCAAACCCTGTTCTTTAGGAATGCTTTGAATCCTGGTGATTTACTCTTTCCCATCCATCCACATACTTATTTTTATGTTTATCCACTTTAAATTGGAGTCCTGTGTGCAGTTCTGGAGCCCCCAGCACAGGAAGGACATGGAAGTGTTGGAGACAGGCCAGAGGAGGCCACCAAGATGCTGAGAGGGCTGCAGCAGCTCTGCTGTGAGGACAGGCTGAGAGAGTTGGGGCTCTGCAGCCTGGAGAAGAGAAGGTTTCCAGGAGAGCTTAGAGTAGCCTTCCAGGATGTGAAGGGGGCTCCAGGAATGCTGGGGAGGGACTATTGGCACGGTCTTGTAATGCCAGGACAAGGAGCAATGGGTTTGAAGTGTCAGAGGGGAGATTTAGACTGGATGTTAGGAGGAAGTTGTTTGCAGTGAGGGTGGTGAGACACTGGCACAGGTTGCCCAGGGAGGTTGTGGAGTTGAGAAACAACCAATGTGATCTTTGCTCTTTGATCACGTTGGGTGATTCTGTGCTCCACAACCTGCCTGGAGTTGTTTAGGACCAGGTTGGACATGGCCTTGAGTGACCTGTACTAGTGGGAGGTGTCCCTGCTTATGGCAGGGGGTTGGAACTAGATGATCTTTGAGGTCCCTTCCAACCTTACCATTCTATGATTCTATAAATTGCATTAACAGCAGCACTGCACTAGTTCACAGTGCCCATGCTGGCTGTGTCAGTTTGCCCTGGCTGCTGCCCCCATCCGAGCTGTGCATCACACTGGCTGCCTGGCACTGATACTTAAAGGTTTTTCTTGAGCCAGTTACTGTGGTGGGATTAAAGAACTGACATAACTATCACTGCTTATTTTGTCCTGACAGATGTACTGTAAAGCTTTTCTAACAGTCCTATTTAGAAGGAGCCTGGTGGTGTGTCTGCACATGTCTAGCACTGAAGTCAGGGCTAAAGCACAAGGTACTCAAACATGGTGCTCTGGGTATAACCACTCAGTGCTGGCACAGCTCTGGCAGGAATTGCCCCCTCTTTCTAACACAAGCACAATACACAACCATCCTCAAATCCATGGGATACTGACCTGCATCTGATGAACAGGACACTGACTATGTCTGAGGCAGACAGAATCATAGGATGATAGAACAGTAAAGTTAGAAGGGACCTCAAAGATCATCCAGTTCCAACCCCCTGCCATAGGCAGGGACACCTCCCACTAGCACAGGTCACTTAAGGTCTCATCCAACCTAGCCTTCAACACCTCCAGGGATGTTATCAAGGATCATGTTGTGTGATTCTGTGCTCCACAACCTCCCTGGGCAGCCTGTGCCAGTGTCTCACCACCCTCACTGCAAACAACTTCCTCCTAACATCCAGTCTAAATCTCCCCTCTGCCAGTTCAAACCCATTGCCCCTTGTCCTGTCATTACAAGACCTTGTCAATAGTCCCTCCAGAGCCTTCCTGGAGCCCCCTTCAGATCCTGGAAGGCTACTCTAAACTCTCCTGGAAACCTTCTCTTCTCCAGGCTGCACAGCCCCAACTCTCTCAGCCTGTCCTCGCTGAAGCCCTCTGAGCACCTTGGTGGCCTCCTCTGGACTGGTTCCAACTCTTCCATGTCCTTCCTGTGCTGGGGGCTCCAGAACTGCACACAGGACTGCAGCTGGGGTCTGAGGAGAGCAGAGCAAAGGGGCACAATCCCCTCCCTTGCCCTGCTGCCCACACTGCTCTTGCTGCAGCCCAGCACACAGTTGCTGTCTGGGCTGCATGCAGTGACAGGATTTTGATGGGGGAGCTATTTGAACTGGGCTACCAAATCCTGCTCCCTCTGTGTCTAAAAGCTCTCTCAGTGGCTGTATGACTTCCTTCCCATTGGCAAGTATGAAAGAGCAGCAACAAGAAACCCTCAAACCACATGGAAAAGACACAGCATCAATGCAAGACAACACAGCCACAGCCCAGCCCTGCTCTTTGCCAAGTGAGATGTTCCCACAGCACAGCTTGGCTGGACTCAGAGAAAAACCAAGAGTTTGGGGAATCCTAAAGTTGTTACCTCCATTTGATAAATAAACAGTCGCTTTTATATAGCAGGGAACGGTGTTGATGACAGTAGTAACAGCCCAAGGTGCTGGCAAACAAATTGCCTGTTGCAAAGGGTGGGTAATGAGGGACATGGGGAGAGGGGAATCACAGTTTAGTTAACTCTGCCACTATGTGGCAGATGAGTTTTGTCAGTCTGAGACAGAGCAGATGCAGAAAGAAACCTGTGCCCCAGGGGCCGCGGGATGCTGATGGTGCATTTTGTGGGGCTGCACCGTGGCCCAAGGGGGATGAAAGCAGGATGGGGGAAAGCAAAGGAATGTATGGAGGCAGAAGCAACATGGAAGGAGAGCAGCGACCCTCAGAGAGATCCTGGAGACAGCGGAAGGAAGAGGAGCAGCCTGGAGAAGTCTGAAAGTGGTAGGGGTACAGGCTGGTTGTATTTTGCATCTGGTTTGATCACTGCAGCAGTACAGGTTGAGAGTGATCTGCTGGAGAGCAACCCTGTGAAGAGGGACCTGGCAGTGCTGGTGGAGAACATCCATGGGCAGCAGTGTGCCCTGGTGGCCAAGAGAACCAATGGGATCCTGGGGTGTATTAGGAAGAGTGTGTCCAGCAGATCAAGGGAGGTACTCCTCCACCTCTACTCTGCCCTGGTGAGACCTCATCTTGAGTGCTGCCTTCAGTTTTGGGCTGCCCAGTTGAAGAGGGGCAGGGTTCTGCTGGAGAGAGTCCAAGGGAGGGCTATGAGGGTGATGAGGGGACTGGAACACTGCCTTGTGAGGAGAGGCTCAGGGACCTGGGGCTGCTTAGTCTGGAGAAGACTGAGAGGGGATTTAATCAATGTTTATAACTATCTGAGGGCTGGGGGTCAGGAGGGGGACAGGCTCTGCTCACTGCTGCCTGTGATAGAACAAGGAGCAATGGATGGAAACTGCAGCACAGGAGGTGTCAGCTCAAGGGGGAACTTCTTGATTGGAAGGGTCCCAGAGCCCTGGCACAGGCTGCCCAGAGAGGTTGTGGAGTCTCCTTCTCTGGAGCCTTTCAAGGCCTGTCTGGATATGTTCCTGTGTGCCCTGAGTTGGATTGTCTGGTCCTGCTCTGGCAGGGGGGTTGGACTTAGTCTCTTTGAGTCCCTTCCAACCCCTAACAGCCTGTGATAGGAAGAATGACATTGAGATCAGCATCCACATGGGCAAATACCAGTTGTGTGTGATGTTCCCAAGGAAGTAACTCCAGTCACCAGCATCAAGGAGCAAAATGAAAGCCATTGATGTAACAGGAGTTTGGGGTACACACTGTCCCCTAAATGTAGTTTACTGCAGACAGCACCCCATAAATGCAGTACAGCTACAATTTTCAGTGGAGTTTCATGTTTAAGACCCACTGTAGGGAAAGTCCCTCCATGGAGACAGGTAGCTACAGACAGAAGGAAAATTCCCCTCCTGAATCGCTCTCTCCCAGAGCAATTGCTTTATTTAGGGAATCTGGGCACCTCTGTTCCCTCTCCGTGTGGTGCTAATGGATGGAGATGCTTTGCAGAAGGTCTGAGTTCCAGCACATGCTGAGACACATGCTGGTTCCTCTGCAGTGGCCTGGGGAGAGGGATTTGGGGAGCCCAGCAGCTGCCCTGCTTCTCATTTGCTCTGCGTTTCTCTGCGTGCTGCAGCAGAGGAAAAAGCCATCAAGCCTCTCGCATGGAGCGGGGATCGATGCCACCCAGACTGAACCGGCAGCTGCAGAACTTTGGGTGGAAGTATAACACTCTGAGTGCTCCCAGCTGAGTTTCATTCAAGTCCTGATACTGAGGTTTTAGTAAAATGCCAATTTTAGCTTGAATTGCCTGACAGCTCCTCTTTGTGAGCAGGAGCACTACTGACAGAATGGTTCTTCGTGAAAGAGAAGTGCTTGGTTGGTTTGAGTTTGGTTTTTTTTTCTCCCTAGAGGAGATGTGTCCTGTGTGATGGGATGCTGCTGTTATGTTGAATATACCATGCTGTTTTTTTCCTTCTGAGCTAAGGCTGCTTAAAAAGACATTCTGATAGCTGCCTTTCATTACAGTCATAGCTTTGAGTTTTCAGGAGAGGTAGGTGTTAGTTACAGGATCTGAGTGCACACTATTTTAGGGAGGTTCCCCTCAGAGTCACTGCTCAGATACCTACTCTGGGAGGATGGATGAAATGCATGCCCTGGGCAGGTGCTGGCTAAATCCTGAGGGTCCCAGGTGTGGAAGGAGGAAAGTTGTTGCATTTTTAATACGGCTCTCATTAAGCACCCTCAGGAGCTGAAGCAGACCATGGTGCCATAAAGCAGAATTCCACCTGCAAGGGGGTGATGTAGCCCTTCACATGTGTAATGCCAAGACTAAAGGGTCCATATTGCCCTACATGGGCTCTCCCAACCTGCTTCCTAAATAGTAGCTTGCAGTCTGCTGGACAGAGGACATTGTTCATGCCGGGAGAAAACAAACTGACAACCCTAAATTTCTCTGTCAGACTTCTATTTCTCCATTGTACTTGTTTTTTCACACCTTGCCATTCACGTCATGCCACTGGGAGCAGCAGTGAGGAAGGAGTTGCTATCAATGAATGCTGGGATCACCTTCTGATGGTAAATCACGAAGCCAACATGGCTGTGTCACCTCCGCAGCCTGCATCTTGGAAAAGGTGGCTGGGTGGACACAGTGGACGCTTGAGACGCCTGATTTCCACCTGCCACACCTGCCTGTGACCTGCCTGCTGAAGAGAACCATTTCCTTAACGAGAGACAGATCCGTGGGAATACTCCACAACCCTTTATGTAGTGCTCTGAAATACTCTTTCCAAGCAGAGGGAGACCCAGAAGTAGAAAAGTCTGGATCCTAATGAAAAATGTAATTAAAGTTTGGGCCAGACTGAATCCATTACATCTCTCACAAGTACTCTGTATTACTTTCAGCCTCAGCCCCAGGGGGCTGTAGTCTGATAGCTCTGAAATCCCCTGAGCAGGGGCCTAAGCCTGGTGTACATGCCATTTCTATGGCTTGAACCCAAGGAGGCACTTCCCACCAGCCCTAACTCCGCGGGATTCGTGTTTTATTGACTGAGCGAGTGAGCGGAAGCTGTGTCTGCCACGAGGAGGATGGCTTGGGAGACACCATCTGTGAAGAGAAGCCAAAGGGCTACTCTGGCTGTAGTTTTGAACTGGGAACAGGTTGCATTATTCAGTGGGTAATGCAACATCAATGTGGACTTATAGCCTTGAGGGGGGGCGGGAATAGGACAGAACTTGCGGTTTAATCATTTTGTAATGCACTTACATTGCTCGTTTTAGATTTGTCCTCTGTCCTAAATGAACTGCAGTTTTATCCTGGGCCTATCTATAGGATTACTATTTATATATTTTTCATCTGGAGCTTATGCGGTTTAAATGAAAATAAAAAAGGAAAGAGTCAGGATGGAGTGAGGCAGGGATGCACCCTTGGCTCTGCTCCACTCAGAGAATTCCTCAGTGCCCTCAGGCAGGAAAGAAATGTCTTTGCCTAAGCCTTGGCTTAGGTGGTTGACATTTTTAATAAAACAAGACCCTGCTCAGCAAGCCATTGAATGTCACTGGGAGCGAGGCAAGGGAACTGCAGTGAGGCGTTTGGAGCTACAGCCATGGAGGAACGGCAGCTGGTGGGCTTCTGCTTTGTGTCTGACATATTTACCATTCACAAGCACCAACCTCCAGCAAGTCCTCTCCCATTTTTTATATATAAGGCATGTAATAAAATAAAAGAATTGTTTTATTTAATTATTATTTAATATTAAAAAATATTAAAAAAGAATAAAACTCCTCACCAGCTTTATTGAAATATATACATATACACATACATATAAATGTACATTATGTATGTGTGTATATATATATAAATCCCCTTCCTTGCCCTGTTGGCCACACTGCTCTTGCTGGAGTGTGTAAATATATATATAGCACAGACAGACAACCAAGTCCTGGGCTGCATCAAGAGCACTGTGGGCAGCAGGGCAAGGGAGGGGATTCTGCCCCTTTGCTCTGCTTTCCTCAGACCCCACCTGGAGTACTGTATACACTTCTGTATCCCCCAGCACAACAGGAAGGACATGGAAGTGGTGGAGTGGGTCCAGAAAAGGGCCACAAGGATGCTCAGAGGTCTGCAGCAGCTGTGCTGTGAGGACAGGCTGAGAGAGTTGGGGCTCTGCAGCCTGGAGAAGAGAAGGCTTCCAGGAGACCTTAGAGTAGCCTTCCAGGATCTGAAGGGGGCTCCAGAAAGGCTGGGGAGGGACTGTTGACAAGGTCTTGTAATGCCAGGACAAGGGGCAATGGGTTTGTACTGGCAGAGGGGAGATTTAGACTGGATGCTAGGAGGAAGTTGTTTGCAGTGGTGGTGGTGAGACACTGGCACAGGATGCCCAGGGAGGTTGCAGAGCATAGAATCACCCAACGTGATCTTTGACCTTTGATCATGTTGGGTGATTCTTTGATCACATTGGGTGCTTCTGTGCTCCACAGCCTCCTTAGAGGTGTTCAAGTCCAGGTTGGATGAGACCTGGAGTGACCTGTACTAGTGGGAGGTGTCCCTGCCTATGGTAGGGGTTTGGAACTGGATGATCCTTGAGGTCCCTTCCAACCTTACCATTCTATAATTCTATGATTCTATATATAGCATATATAATATATATAAAATATAGATATAAATCCTGGACAGAGCTATACACAGACCAATATACCCTTATATACTTTTTAACAGGCTATGAGGGTTAGTCCATTGTTAAGCAATTTGTCCAAATCATTAAGGCTCAAACTCTGTGGCATTAGGCAATTGGTCTAAATCATTAAGGTAGAAGCTGTAGGTATTAGGCAATTGGTTCATCATTATCTGTTCAAAGGCTTCTCAAGAGTCCTTTTGTTTTGGTTGGATCTCCTGTTGTTGTCCATTTCTCTGGAAGCAGTTTGCAGCTGTTGTCCTTGCCCTCCAGATGAACCTTTCATGCAGATTGTGAACCTTTTCAGTTTGCAATTAGCAGTTAGCACAGGTTGGATTGCTCACGTGTCCATTTAATGCAAAGTATTTCCCTACATATAAATATATATAATATTCTGAATATCTATATCTATATCTATATCTATTTATATCTATATCTATATCTATATCTATATCTATATCTATATCTATATCTATATCTATATCTATATCTATATCTATATCTATATATATATATGTGTGTGTGCGTATATATATTTATATGTGTAGATATAGAAAATTTATATATCTATATAAATAGGCCTTGAGTGACCTGTACTAGTGGGAGGTGACCCTGCCTATTGCAGGAGGTTGGAACTAGGTAATCTTTGAGGTCCCTTCCAACCTTACCATTCTATGATTCTATGATTCTATATATAGCATATATAATATATATAAAATATAGATATAAATCCTGGACAGAGCTATACACAGACCAATATACCCTTATATACTTTTTAACAGGCTATGAGGGTTAGTCCATTGTTAAGCAATTTGTCCAAATCATTAAGGCTCAAACTCTGTGGCATTAGGCAATTGGTCTAAATCATTAAGGTAGAAGCTGTAGGTATTAGGCAATTGGTTCATCATTATCTGTTCAAAGGCTTCTCAAGAGTCCTTTTGTTTTGGTTGGATCTCCTGTTGTTGTCCATTTCTCTGGAAGCAGTTTGCAGCTGTTGTCCTTGCCCTCCAGATGAACCTTTCATGCAGATTGTGAACCTTTTCAGTTTGCAATTAGCAGTTAGCACAGGTTGGATTGCTCACGTGTCCATTTAATGCAAAGTATTTCCCTACATATAAATATATATAATATTCTGAATATCTATATCTATATCTATNCTCAAGAGTCCTTTTGTTTTGGTTGGATCTCCTGTTGTTGTCCATTTCTCTGGAAGCAGTTTGCAGCTGTTGTCCTTGCCCTCCAGATGAACCTTTCATGCAGATTGTGAACCTTTTCAGTTTGCAATTAGCAGTTAGCACAGGTTGGATTGCTCACGTGTCCATTTAATGCAAAGTATTTCCCTACATATAAATATATATAATATTCTGAATATCTATATCTATATCTATTTTATATATATATATATATATAATGGATATTAAAATTATACATAATGTATGGTTTTTATACATATATATATCTATATATTTTTTTTATATATATAGATAGATAGATAGATAGATAGATAGATAGATAGATAGATAGATAGATAGATAGATAGATATAGATATATAGATATAGATATCCTGTGTATTCTAAATCCTGCCTAAAATCCAGCCATGTTACAGCTTTCTGCATGCACATTTTACCAGTTCTCAGACAATTCCTCCTTGGGCTGCTGAGTCATAGAATCATAGACTCATAGAATGGTAAGATTGGAAGGGATCTCAAGGATCATCTAGTTCCCACCCCCTGCCATAGGCAGGGACACCTCTTGCTGGAAGAGGTCCCTCAAGGCCTCATCCAACCTGGCCTTGAACACCTCCAGGGAAGGAGCATCCATAGCCTCTCTGGGCAACCTGCTCTAGTGTCTCTCCACCTTCTCACCAATATCTTCCTCATCTCCATTCTCACTCTCCCCTTTCCCAACTTAAAGCCATTGTTCCTCATCCTGGGACTCCCAGCCCTTGTCAGAAGTGTCCCCCACCCCCCACCCCAGCTCTTCTGAAGCCTCTTCAGGTACTGGAAGGCCCTCAAAATTTTCTTCCTCATCTCTCTAAACCTGTCCCAAATGACTCTTGATTGTGTGGTGCTTTTTATT
>VWZE01024961.1:33203-45270 GCA_013396675.1 Eubucco bourcierii
TACCCAGGTGCTGGACCTTGCACTTCTTGAATTAGAAATTCAGCTTTCCAATCTGAACCATGTTCTTCGGATTCAAAGATAGAAATAATTATAAGCCAGAATTATAATAAGGCCAGAGAGGAAATGATGTATTTCAAATTAGCCAGAGAGGAAATGATGTATTTCAAATTAGCCTAAGCAGATTCAAGATGGACCTCATCTGAATTTTCTTTTCCTTTTTCAGTTTGCATTTCTTTTGTCCCAAGTTAAAACAAAGAAATATTTCAGAATCTTCCACATGCAAAACCATTTCCTTACCCAGCTCTAATTGCTCGATTGAATTACTTGTAGACAGATCACAACTCCCTTCAATTAATCAGTTCCATGAATGCTTTTCTTTTTCCACAATCCCTGACCCATAGCTGGTTCATAGACCCAATGCTTGTGCTGATTTAATTAGCCATTAACTCACATGGCCTCTGAGTGATTCCTGTGTGCATCGTCCCTCACTTAAGCTCAGGATTTGCATACGGCTTCGAATTCCCACTTAAAATTCACTCCTCCCAAAACCTTTTTTTTTTTTTGCCTCTGACCTCCCGTGCTGGGATCCATGTGGGGAACCAAGGCACTAGGAGCATGAACCCAGCTGGAATGAATTTGTTTTAAAAAGCTGAGGGGAGTTTCACTGAGATTTTTTGGCATTGCTCGCCCAGATCTAATTGCTTTATAAATTTAATGGAGTTAATGCTGGCCACTGGTTGCTGGGCTGGTTGTGGATAAGGGATATAAAGACAGGCCAGGGACCCAAAACCTTGTCTCTTAGCACAAGAATTGTGCCAAGGGGGAAAAGGAGGGGCAGGAAGGAGAGCTCATGCAAGTGAGGCTCCTCTTGGGCAGCAGCTTGGCACCTCAGGTGATGTTCCCAGAACTTGCTGCATCACCAGAGAATCACTGGAGCTTGGCAGGTGCTGTGGTGATCCTGTGGAGCCTTTCCACTCCCAAAAGACATAAAGATGGTAAGAAATGGTTTTTTTCTTGCTTGCTCTTTTGTTCACCAGAGCTGGCTGCTTCAAGACTTTGAGCGGAAAATCAGGGCTGCTAAGGTATTGCAGCTGTGCATACAAAAATGTTGCTTGTTTGGTGTTTTTATTAGCTGAAACCCATATGTTTTACTGCTGTATTCACAGTGAAAAGGGTTTGATTCTGTGTGAGTGTAACTCTGTCACTCACTGAAGAGTTAGTAAATAAGTTCAGATTTGGGTAAATCTTGGGCTCTGCTGTTCCTGCAGAAGAGATTTGTAAGTACATCAAATCTTTCTCTTGCTGATTACTGCAGAGATTTTTACTGCAAGATAAATCTGCATTTTACAAGCAGGAACACCATCTAGGTAGATGTTTCTGGCACACATCAAGGGTTGTATCTGATGAAGTTCCTCTCAATTGAAGGTGATAATGAATATAGGATAGAACTTGGTCCACTCCTGTGTATCTCTTGGAACATTAATTTCTTTGCTCACACTAAGGCTCTCAAGAACAAAATACTAAAATTTCTTGAGATGAGACTTAACGCCCAATCAGCCAAATTCCTTTGGTCCCTCCTTACCCAATCACCCAGCAACCTACTGTAATCTGCTTTTATATATGGATGAGTGTAGTGGAATACCTTGCATTAAATGGACAAGTGTGCAATCCAACCTGTGCTAACTGCTAATTGTGAACTGAAAAGTTTCACAGCCTGCATGAAGGTTCATCTGAAGGGCAAGGGCACCAACTGCAGCAGCCTACAGAAGAGCTGCACAACAACAGGGTGATCAAAGCAAAAACAAAGTCTCACATGAAGTGTTTGAACAGATAATGATGGATCAACTGCTTAATGCCACAGAGCTTGTGCCTTATGATTTGGGCCAATTGCTTAATTCCACAGAGATTGTACCTTCATGATTTGAGCCAACTGCTTAATGTCACAGAACTTGTGCCTTAATGATTTGGACCAATTACTTAATGCCACAGAGCTTGTGCCTTTGTGATTTGAACCAATTGTTAAATGCCACAGAGTTTGTGCCTTATTATTTGGACCAATTGCTTAATGCCACAGAGCTTGTGCCTTCATGATTTGGACCAATTGCTTAATGCCACAGATCTTGGGCCTTTGTGATTTGAACCAATTGCTTAATGCCACAGATCTTGTGCCTTCATGATTTGAACCAATTGCTTAATGCCACAGAGATTGTGCCTTTGTGATTTGAACCAATTGCTTAATGCAACAGATCATGTGCCTTCATGATTTGAACCAGTTGCTTGATGCCTCAGAGCTTGTGCCTTTGTGATTTGAACCAATTGCTTAATGCCACAGATCTTGGACCTTCATGATTTGAACCAATTGTTAAATGCCACAGAGTTTGTACCTTTGTGATTTGAACCAATTGCTTAATGCCACAGAGATTGTGCCTTTGTGATTTGAACCAATTGCTTAATGCCACAGAGATTGTGCCTTCATGATTTGAACCAATTGCTTAATGCCACAGAGATTGTGCCTTCATGATTTGAACCAATTGTTTAATGCCACAGAGATTGTGCCTAATGATTTGGACCAATTGTTTAATGCCACAGAGCTTGTGCCTTTGTGATTTGGACAAATTGCTTCATGCCACAGAGATTGTGCCTTTGTGATTTGAACCAATTGCTTAATGCCACAGAACTTGTGCCTTCGTGATTTGAACCAATTGCTTAATGCCACAGAGATTGTGCCTTTGTGATTTGAACCAATTGCTTAATGCCACAGAACTTGTGCCTTCATGATTTGAACCAATTGCTTAATGCCACAGAGCTTGTGCCTTAATGATTTGGACAAATTGCTTCATGCCACAGAGATTGTGCCTTAATGATTTGGACAAATTGCTTCATGCCACAGAGATTGTACCTTTGTGATTTGAACCAATTGCTTAATGCCACAGATCTTGTGCCTTCATGATTTGAACCAATTGCTTCATGCCACAGATCTTGTGCCTTCATGATTTGGACAAATTGCTTAATGCCACAGCTTGTGCCTTCATGATTTGGATCAATTGCTTAATGCCACAGATCTTGCGCCTTAATGATTTGGACCAATTGCTTAGCAATGAACTAACCTGTGTGGTCTGTTAGAAGGTATCTAAATGTATCCTCATATTCAATAAAGGGGCATTGCTTGGATCATGTTGGTCTGCATACAGCTTTGTCCAGGATCTTTCACAAATGATGAGGCCACAATGTGCCAAAGAGCAGGCACTGGTGTAATTCATAGGAAGAAAAAGGATAATAGCATAATATCTTGCCATGGAAAGATACTCACAGAGCCAAACAGGACACTAATAGCCATACAAAGCTCAGCTCTTAAAGAAAAGCTCCAGGTACTGGCTGGGTCCAGAGCCTTGTTTGGTGTCAAGCAAGGGATGCTCTGCTCTGGGGCAAGAGGTAGGTTTTACCTTCAGTTCATCCCATTCTCCAGTCTTGGGTACTGTAAGCAGAGCCCCAGCAGCCAGTTCTCAAAATTCACTTTGGAGAGCTCTGGCTTTATTTCCACATGTCACTTGAGAAGCTGTGTTAGGAATCAGCCCAGAATGGGTTGTGCAGGGCTGTGCAGCCCCTGGCCACACCAGGGCAGTCACAGAGAGGGATCAGCCTGGCTGCAGCTCCATGTGTCATGGAAAGCAATCAAACCCTAGCAAGGAGGAATTGCAAGCACCTAATGAGAATCAGATGCAGGCCTGTGGCATGCTCTTATCCAGATGTGCTGGGAATTATGTACATAAACACAGTACAATTTGGGTTTGCATCTTATTTTTCATCCTTGGCTTCAGAGGGAAATGAGTTAGTTACTGGCAGTGATGTGTAGGAAACCTGCTGTTATATGCTCAGCAATTGCTCACACACAGCTTGGCGAGGTGGAGCTTACGGGCACTTATCATAGATCAAGGTGGGCTGGAGGAAACAGCACTGAGTCCTCTGAGCAAATTGCTCAGCTCTGGCTGGAAGGGAGTGGGGGTCCCATGCCTTGGAGCATCCTCTGGGGCTGGAGAGGTGAGCTGGGGTCCCTTGCTGCTGGGGCAGGCAGTGGTGGTATGTGGTCACGGATGCCAGAGTCCCAGAGGGCTGTCCCTTGACACAGAAGATCCTGCTGTTGGAGCGCAGACAAAGGCTGGCTCTGCAAGGTGATGCTAGTCTATTCCTTGGGGGTTGGACCAAAGGGTTTAGCTCCCCTGAAGCTGTGGCTTTGGACTTGATCTTAGAGCTGGAGAAAGAGGACTTGATCTGCTCTGCTTCCTAGTCCTGGTGTGCTGGTTTCCAAGCTTGAGGGTCAGGAGGTTGTATTGTATGAGTGGGAAATTCACTTCTCACGTGAAGAAAGCTGCTTCCAGCCTCTCCTACCTTCCAGTACTTGTGATTGCACAGAGGACTGTATTTGTTGTAATAAACGCAAGAAAGCCTGAACTTGATGTGTTCACATTTCAAACACAAAGGCAGAGGAGGCAGCACTGGAAGGCAGGAATCAGGGTGTTAAGCCTTACTTGGCCTTGGTGGGGTGCATAAATCTGGGCAAATGACCCCATCCTTTCTCCTTGAAATTGGAAATACCTCACAGAAAGCCTTTACTTTTAAAATGAAACATGCTGTGAGCTGTACCTCTGAGTGCAAGGTACTATAAATCATCATTACATTGATGTAATGAACTTATTCCTCCTCTCAAGGCCAGGTTGGACGAGGCCTTGAGTAACCTGTGCTAGTGGGAGGTGTCCCTGCCTATGGCAGAGGGTTGGAACTAGATGATCCTTGAGGTCCCTTCCAACCTTACCATTCTATGATTCTATGATTCTTCTGAGGCTGCTTGGAGGTTGCCTGACTTGCTTCCAGGGTTGTGATTCCCAGTGCTTGAGAGGGACTGCTCTGACCTCTGCCTTGCAGAAGCAAAGATATTTCCCTTGGGGGCTCAGCTCGTTTTCCCCATGGGTCCAAATCATCTCAACAACTTCATTCCTCCCTGTCACAGCTGGCTTCACAAAACCCATCCCTGATGCACACTGCAGAGTGGAGAATTTTTTTGAGCCAACTGAGAGCTGTGGATCTTCTCATTATCACCAGCTCCAGCTTGCCAGGAAGGTTTTCCACTGTCCAGCACTGGTATCTGCAGTGTGGCAGAGCAGTTGCTATGGCTTGGTTGCTTGGAGAAAAGAACGTTTGGGGCAGCTCTGCAACAGTCTCTCACTGGCAAAGTGATACCCTCAAAGATTTGTTCTTCTCTTTCCCTGTATCACTCTCAAGGTTTCTCCATTTCTTTTGGTTAGAAATCGTTTCCCCTCAACACAGCTGAGTAAGGATGTAGCTTTCCAGCAAGCTGCAGTCTGGGATCCAGATCACCACAGGGTACCTGGACCTCATTGCCCTGTTACCCAAAGAGGTTTGGGGGTGCTCAACATCCAGCAACATCCAACAGCATCCAACTCCAGTACAACCAGACCTGCAATGCTGCAAGAGCTGTATAATTGAGAGACGTTTGTGTTAATTACCTACTTACCTGTGAAAACCTTGAGGTTCAGGATTAAGAGCAAGAAAACTGTGCCAAGGGGATATTTTAATGAGCAGAAAAAACTACACCTTGTCTCAGGAGTCACTTTTATATGAAAACTTCTTGGGTCTATAATTAGAAATGTAATGTTTTGTGAATTGCAGTTCAGCATCTGGGGGGAATGGTTTCTTTTCCACCCCTCCACTTTCCTAATCAGTGCACTATGGTTTGTTTTCCAGTGGTTAGCAGCATAGTACTGCCCTGCCTCACAGGGGAAGTTTAAATCTACAGGGTATGTCTAATTTTTTTTTTTTCCATTCCTCCCTCCCTTCCCCCTCCCTATCCAGTCAATTAGTGAACCAGAACTACTGGAGGCATTTGGATATTTGGGAATGGAGAAGGGAGTGAAACAGAGGCAAGTAACTGTGGGCCCCTCCAGGGACTGCCACCCACCCAGCTGATGGGAGCCAGTCTGACTGGCAGGGTGGCGTGGGGCTAGCTGCCCAGGGCAGGGACTGTCTCCTCCAGAGGCCATGGCACCATGCAAAACACTTAATATATGGTACAATTTAGATGCAATTAGGCAATTGCACCTCTCTGCTGTACTCCTTTCAGCTGGCACTCCAGGCTCTCCGGCTGAGGTAGGTGTCAGGTTGCTTTCTGCCAACCCCATTTTTTCAAAGGGTGTTTTTCACTACACCTTTCCTCCTCTTTACTCTAGGACCAGGGGCAGGAGAGCTGCTGTGCTGCTTTTGCTCCTCCTGAGGTCACCCCATTTTCTCTGCCAGTCCTAATAATGACAGCTGTAGCCCAAGCCATGCAGGTGTGATGTTCTCACAGTGTTCTACTGCACAGCAGCCCTGTTTCAGGGGGTAAAGGTGTGTGTGGTGGTGAGATCTGACGTGTGTGAGAGGCATCTTTCCTTGCACCTTACAATGGTGGGACAGCACCACTGAAAGAAGCTGCACACAAAGGGAAGATCAGAAATGGCAACCAAGAGGCTGTGTATAGCTCAGGCTGCCTCCTCATTAATCTTGGAGTGAAGCTGCTTAAAAATAACCATGACCTTCATTCTCCATCCACTTGTGTGTGGCTGTTTAATTGTTGCTTTTCTGTGCAAAAGGTCCCCAGCGTGCTGGGGCTGAGTGGCTCTTCAAGCCAGACTCAAAGGGAGAAAGGCTGATGGGGCTTGGGCTTTGGAGCTCAGATGGCTACTTAGCAGGGGAAAGGTGCTTATCTGAGCTGTGTGGCTGCAGGTAGGAGGGCATATCCTTGGGGTTGGCTTGCTTGAGAACAGTGGCTGTAAGGGAGAGGTGCCCACCAAAGCAGCACCACAAACCTGGTGGATGTTGGGCTGCAGGAGGAAGCTTGCAACCACAAAAGTGGGTTTCTCAGATCTGGAAGCTGGGTTAAGTCCAGAAGCAAACTTGGCAGTGGAAGCATTTGGGGAACAGCTGGTATCAACTATTGCTGCTCCTCCTGGTCCATGGGTTGCATTGCTGTAAATTACTGTGTTGGCAGCAGGCACCGTTCACACTCCATGCCTTGGTAAAATTGTAGGCTGGGAATGGAAGTGGTGGAGCATCAGTCCTGGCTTTATGCTCCTTAGGATTGCCTATTGAAAGCAATTCTTAGGTACTATCTGAGTGGCTTTCTAGGAGTTTTTTAATGCCTGAGAAGCTGGTTATGAGGGTTAAGTGGATTCAGATCTATCTCATGTGATCTGCATATAGCAGCAATCTGGATGCACCCAGAAGGAAAGAAGGGAAAGAATAGAAAAACAGAAGTTGATGAGTTGAAGACTTAACTAACATGTTGAAAACGTTGACCTGAACTCAGGTTCTTTCTCTTTTCCTTTGTCACTGTTGGTTTGGTTTCTGATTTTCTAATATTATTGCTCAGGATAAATGTGGCTCCCAAATTAGGGATAAATTGTATCAGCTAAGTGTCAGGCTAAGTGTGTTCATTCTGTTGTACTGCAGTGGAAACAACAGAATTCTGTCTGCCCTCCTCCCCACCCCGCCACATACCTTTCTCTGATCCACTCCATGGCTCAGCTAATAGTTTTGCAGCCCTGCAGATTTTAAGCAACTGAATAACAACCCAAAAGTGGTTTGTTTTTTTTTCTCTTTATTGCATCCATCTGCTTCACTAGGATGGGGAGCAGCTCCTTGTGATATACTTAGAATAACACATCTGCTGCTGCATGTTGCAGCAGAGGGCCTTGGCGCCTTCTCTTGCTTTCTATGACAAACCAAGCAACAGAATGACAAATAAAGCTGTGGTTGCCTTTGTCAGCTCCAGCTCCTTGTGCTGCAGGCAACATGAAATACCCACACAATCATGGCACCATCCCATATTTATTTAAAAAAATATTAAACTGTTTATAATGAAGAGGTCACCAACATGCTGCATTCATTAGCAAGGGCTCCAGGGAAGAGACAGGAGCCAGCAGGAAAAAAACCCAACACAAACAGGCTGTACACAAAAGAAGGAGCAAAGAAGCATCCCTTTGAAATGTCAGTGCTAAGCAGCAATTAAACCCGGAGAGAATTAGAATACAGGGAATTTCAATGGTGTGAGCACAACAGCCTGCCCTGGCTACCAGAGAGCCACTGGTGGAATTCCAGTGACTGTAAGGATAGAGGAGCAGGTCCGTGCTGCACAGTAAAATGTAAATGAGTTCTCTTTATGAAACGAAGGATGAAAGTGCTGCTTGTGTAGAAACAGACAGCGGTGAAGGCAGGCACAGGACAGGGCAGGGAGGCAGAGTTGGGATCATGCTGAGTGGCCCTAGCTGTTTTGCAGTCTTGTCTCCTACCTGTAGGGCATTTCCACCAACAGCACAGCATCTCACCAGCCAAGCCAACCCAGCCAAGAGGATACTCTCCAAAATCACAAAACATTCTTATTATTCTTGGAGGGAAATTTAGGTTGGAGTCATTCCTTCTTCCCTGCAATGGTGAAGGAAACCATTTCTGCTGTTGAGAGCTTATCACACACTTAAATGCAATCCATCAGACAGGAGAAGATGTCTGCAAATCCTGTTCTTTAGGAATGCTTTGAATCCTGGTGATTTACTCTTTCTCATCCATCCACATACCTATTTTTATGCTTATCCACTTTAAATTGGAGTCCTGTGTGCAGTTCTGCAGCCCCCAGCACAGGAAGGACATGGAACTGTTGGAGTCAGTTCCAGAGGAGGGCCATGAAGATGTTGAGAGGCCTGCAGCAGCTCTGCTGTGAGGACAGGCTGAGAGAGTTGGGGTTCTGCAGCCTGGAGAAGAGAAGGCTTCCAGGAGACCTTAGAGTAGCCTTCCAGGATCTGAAGGGGGTTCCAGGAAGGCTGGGGAGGGACTATTGACAAGGTCTTGCAACCCCAGGACAAGGGGCAATGGGTTTGAAGTGTCAGAGGGGAGATTGCAAGTGGATGTTAGGAGGAAGTTGTTTGAAGTGAGGGTGGTGAGACACTGGCACAGGTTGCCCAGGGAGGTTGTGGAGCACAGAATCACCCAACCTGATCTTTGATCTTTGATCACATTGGGTGATTCTGTGCTCCACAACCTCCCTGGAGGTGTTCAATGCCAGGTTGGAGGAGGTCTTGAGTGACTTGTACTAGTGGAAGTTCCCTACCTATGGCAGGGGGTTGGAACTAGATGATGTTTGAGGTCCCTTCCACCCTTACCATTCTATGCTTCTATGATTTTTTGAAGCTTTCTCCATATCATATCAAAAATCAATGAACCAATTTTCACTATCACTCAATGCCTCCATTCAGAGACCAAAAACTGAGCACCTCTTTGAGCTGTGGGGCAGCTGCCAAGCTGCACCCAGGTGAGGGCAATGTCTCTGCCAGGAGCAGGCTGGAAAATGTCACAGGGGAGGAAGAGGCTGCTGTGCACAACAAGGTGCAAGTCCAGCATGGGTTGAGTTGCTTAGAAATGGGCACTTGACCTTATAAAGTGCACCTGGACATGGCAGGGCAAGTAGGTGTTAGAACCCAGTGACAAAAGCAAGGGGTAGAGCATCTCTCCTCTATCACTCTCCTCAACAGTGTTTCTGTGCAAACAGGAATTTGTCAAGTGACTACATTTGAAGTAATTCAAAGCTACTGCAGAGGTTTTATGGTTCTTGGCCCCCTTCACTCATCTCCTGTTGAAATTTATTCAGAAGAGCTGTTAAACCTTGTGCAAGTGATGCCCATCTCTGCTGACTTTGCACGCAGGCAAAAGCTCACTGTGGTACTGAAGCTCACATTAGGATAATGAATTGGAAGAGGTCAGAAGAGATGAATATTTTATCTTAGGCTTGCCATGCCCTCTCAGAAATTAATTTGTATTGGGCCATTGCATGGTACTTTTCCTTTTATATTTCCTTTTCTCATTCTTTTTTAAAATAGATGTGGATCACATCCAAATCCCAAAGTGCTCAGAAGAGCTTTGAAACTGTCCTTGGCTCTTTATACTTCCCATTTCCCAGGCTGCCTTCTGGAAATGTGTTCTTAGAGGTTTCTCACTCCAACTTCTCCCTTACTTGCCCACAGGATTTTCACATTTTTAGTGATATGAGAGTCGCAGCCTGTGTGAAGTGACCGAAACAAACCCCAGAACTGTGTCTTCCTTCTCCACCGCAAGTTTTCCCCCGTCCCTGGTTTCTGCCCTCGCTTTTTCTCCCCTCTCAACCTGAAACTTCACTAAAACTCTACCAACTTTTACAAGTCCCACCAGGCTCAGAAGGAATGATCCCTAATTCCCACTTTCCATCCTTCTGCTGGGTTCAGAACATTTTATTTTACTGTAGAATTATACAAGAATTCCTACAGGGACTTTTCACATCCATATTTCCTTCTAGCAGTGCTGCTGAATCATCTAGGCACTGCAACTTGCTTGGCTGGAGAGCAATGTATTTTTATAAATTATAGACAGACTGGAATGGGCTCTGCTCCAAACCCTCTGCTTTGCTTTGACTCTAATCCCTGTTCTATTGTGGAGGATGAAGACGACTCATCTCCAGCTGGTGAGGTTGGAGGTAGGGCCTAGTGACGCATACAGGAGGTGGAAACCAGCAACACTCATGCCAGGAGCAGTATTGTAGTCCGCACACAAGAAGTGCAAAGTTGACAACTCTGTGTGTAGTTCTGGAGCCCTCAGCACAGGAAGGACATGGAAGTGTCAGAGCGGGTCCAGAGGAGGGCCACAAGGATGATCAGAGAGCTGCAGCAGCTCTCCTATGAGGACAGGCTGAGAGAGTTGGGGCTCTGCAGCCTGGAGAAGAGAAGGCTTCCAGGAGAGCTTAGAGTAGCCTTCCAGGATCTGAAGGGGGCCTACAGGAAGGCTGGGGAGGGACTATTGACAATGTCTTGCAATGCCAGGACAAGGGGAATGGGTTTGAGGTGGCAGAGGGGAGATTTAGACTGGATGTTATGAGGAAGTTCTTTACAGTGAGGGTGGTGAGACACTGGTACAGGTTGCCCAGGGAGGTTGTGGCTGCTCCCTCCCTGGAGGTGTTCAAGGTCAGGTTGGAGGAGGCCTTGAGTGACCTGTGCTAGTGGGAGGTGTCCCTGCCTATGGCAGGGGGTTGGAACTAGACGATCCTTGAGGTCCCTCCCAACCTTACCATTCTATGATTCTATGATTCTATGAACTCTGTTGGTTCAGATGTTGTCTCCAAAGAGCCATTGTGGAGCAACAGCTCCCAAAAGCAGGCACAAAATATTGACTGCTTATTATCCTCTTGTGGGCTTCTTTCTTCCAGTTTTGGTCCTCTGCTGGGCAGCAGGGTGTGTCTGTCACTGTATCATGCAATTCTGTTTCCATGGATCCAGATCTCCAACTGAAAACTAATTTGATGCAAGTCAGGAGTGTTGAAATCTAATTCTGCATCAATGGAAGGAATTAACCTAGTGGTTAAGTGACACTGAGGGGTGTGTGGGAGACATGATCACAGAATCACAGAATCACAGAATCACAGAATCACAGAATCACAGAATCACAGAATCACAGAATCACAGAATCACAGAATCACAGAAACACAGAATCACAGAATCATAGAAACACAGAAACACAGAATCACAGAATCGTAGAATCAGGCAGTGTTGGAAGGCACCACAAAGATCATCCAGTTCCAACCCCATTTCCATGGGCAGGGACACCTCACACTAGATCAGGCTGGTCAGAGCCTCATCCAGCCTGGCCTTAAACACCTCCAGTGATGGGTTCTCAACCACCTCTCTGGGCAACCCCTTCAGGCTATCACCACTGTCATGTTGAAGAACTCCAGTCTGGATCTCCTCATCGCCAGCTTTGCTCCATTCCCCCTAGCCCTGTCACTACCTGAGAGCCTAAAAAGTCCCTCCATATGCGATGTCCCCTTCATATGTGATGTCCCCTTCATATGTGATGTCCCCTCCATATGCGATGTCCCTTCATATGCGATGTCCCCTTCATATGCGATGTCCCTCCATATGTGATGTCCCCTTCATATGCGATGTCCCCTTCATCTGTGATGTCCCCTCCATATGCGATGTCCCTTCATATGCGATGTCCC
>VWZE01024967.1:0-15714 GCA_013396675.1 Eubucco bourcierii
GGGGCAATGGGTTTAAACTGGCAGAGGGAGATTTAGATTGGATGTTATGGATTATTTCATTACAACTGCATTATTTTTTCAAATGGAAGTGCCACTCTACCTTGACTGCCATCTATCACCAACACATCTCAGCAAGCAAAGCAGGCATTCACTTTGTCTGCCTGAAACACAAAGCACATGTACATTCTGCCTTTATGCAACTCACTAACAATTCACAAGAGCCTTGCTTTTACAAGTTGAAATTGCTTCTCTGGCAGCACATAAGGCACAAGTAATTCTAGCAGACGATGTCTTCTCCTGAGGTAGTCTCACACATTCCTTCACAAAGCATGCCAGGCAAGAAGCAGGTACTGTTTAGCACACTGCAAATTCAGATGCACCAATATTACCCTGAATTGGAGAGCTATGGGTAGATGCATTGCGTGCTTTCATAGGACAGTGGTTTTCTCCAAGCCACCCTCTTCCTCTTTCATTTGTGTAGCTAGAGAATGATGCAAGAAAGATATTGGAACTCTGCCACTACTGTATAATTTGCTTGGAAAGTTAATTTTAACTTTCAGGAGCTTTGAACTTCAGGAAAATCTTCTTTTTGGGGTTACCTCAATGGCCAAAAACCTTTGGCATCATCACTGGAATTGGCTGACACAACATGCAGTGAATATCACTAAAATCCAACATCCAAGTAAAGAAACTAAAGGGATCTATTCACAAACACCAATGTGGTGGACGGCAAATGGCGTTTACTGGTAGGTGACAGAGCATTATATAGCCTAAATTTACATCACTTCTGTCTGCTTACATCACAACTAAGCGCTACTGAGCAATAGGAAGGGGTCCGATCTTTCCATACAATGCGATATCTTCCGGTCGCCAGACCCTGACTGCAACATCTCCCCCCTCCCTATGCTGAATTAAATAGATTAAAGTATAAAAAACTATAAATAGCGCTATAAATAGACTGAAGTATAAAAGTATAAAAGTACAAAAGTATAAAAACTTATAATATTAAACTTAACTTAAAATATTAAAAATATAACTAATGGCACCGGTACCTAAATTAGCTAAAATATAACAATCTTAGTGTGACGGTTTGGGAGTTCCCCGCCCCCCACACTTTGTAAAATGACCCAGACTAGAACTCAGCCACTTGGAAGTTAAGGACTGAAGCTCTATTTACAGCTCAGCACAATGTACAAGCAGAGATAGACACTAGAGACAGGAATAGTTACAGACATAGACAAGTTGANCCTTTCACAGTCTATAGTGTAATTTTCTCTATTAAAATATTCTAATTAGCCTCAAACCAGCACACTTAGAAAGTCCTTGGAAGTTAGAAAGTACTTAGAAAGTACCAAGTACTTAGAAAGTTTCTACACCTACTCTTATCCTATACTTACTCTTATATTACTTCTTATGTATACTTATTCTATATTCTTATCCTTATTTGTACATTCTTATTCTATACCTTACACCTTATATCTTATCATTATATCTTCTTTATCTTAACTTACATCTTCTATCTTATATCTATATCTTAAAGAGTGCATGTCATAAACTTAAGTGCAAAACGTAAGTGTGCAGAAATTAGACATAAACCCAGAATTATTAGGGCTATAGTCATACGTAATGAATACACCACTGTGTTACGAATAAAGCATTCACTCAGGACGTCTGAAGCCTTTGGAATTTCAGATTTAGGGAGAATTACTCTCATTAGAGATGTTGATACATTTGTAATATTTCCTGACACATTAAAAGCAGATTTGGTAATATTTTCAGTAAGATTAAAACCAAGCCAGCCGAAAACATAATCTCCATAACTCCAAAACAGATTTTTAAGCCTTATCCACATTAGATCAATCAGAAAAGAACCAATCTTCCCAACAATCAAACGGCAGACCCAAATGGGGGGGCGGGTAACTCCCGAACCATCACATATATTTTCCAAATGAAAGCTCCAAATCTGAAACAATACCCAAATATATCATGATCTACTAAGATCTGTATTTCAAAATATTTCAGAAGGGGTTTTGGATTACTTTTCAGCTGGCAGCCTCTTATCTGTCTAAGGAGCACAGTTGCAAACCACAGCTGGAAAAATGAAGTTACAGAGTGCAATACTGACATCTGCTGAAGATTAGTTGTCTTAATCTTCTAATTATTATTTCCAAATACTCAGTTACAGGCTTTTGAACATATAAAGCTACTTAGACTTATTTCTTCTGATCAGTTTGAGAAAGAGTAATAGTTTTATCTTTTTTTGGGTGAAGCATTTGTGCATACAGATACAAGGACAACCATAGCCAAGTACGGTAGTGCTACTTCCCTTTAATGAGATGGCCACCCAGCACTTAGTAATAACCCACATTCCCATGTCTTACATATAACACAGCACTATAACTTTGCAGAAAGTTCCCTGTAAGCAGCAGGTACCAAAAAGGAATGTTTCATGCATAATAACAACCCCGGAATAGGGTATCCAAGCCCATGGGTTTCTCTGTCTATGCACAAATTAAAGCTGCACATCAGGGTGGACATCATTCCCTTCAGCAGCTCGGGGTGGTGTTCCAGTTACCAAGGATGTAAGCAAGTGTTGCAGACTTGTTGGAAAATTTAGGGGTCCATATTTTTAATTGGTTTCTATTTCCTTCCATCTAGTCACAGAATAATTTTGCCAAAAAATGTTTGTTTTTCATCCATGGGCAAAACTCAAGTTGTTAGCAAATCCCACTAAAGAAAAAAAAAAAAAGGGAATTCATGTGAAAGGGTCACAACATCATTTTCTCTCTGACCTAGACTAGCTGCAGTAACTAAATTTAGGTACATTTACAGAGTTCACAGTCTGCTCTGTCTTGCACAATTGGAGCAGTCTGACATTGATGCCCTGTCCTGTAGTGTTTGACTGGTGCATCTCAGATAAATGAGACTAAATAGGTCGTCCTAGTGCAACATTTAAAGCACATGCTAGATATTATTGTCTCATATATACATTTCACCAGTATAAATCTGAAGTAACTCAGTTGAGTGAACACAGGCCTCAGTTTCTACCAGTGTAAAGGATGTGAGCCACTGCACCAAGTTTAGTCATGCTTGGCTTTACCAGATACAGATTCTTGACAGTATAAGCCTGATTTGTCTCTACCTGGCAGTGAAGTAACTAAGAACAGAATTACAACATTACTGTATTGAATAGTAATTGATAATTGCTTTGAACAGATTGTAAGCAAACTAATGTGGAACACCAAACAGAAGAAATCAGGAGGACAAACAAACTCATTAAACGATGGAAGTTACACAGCCTGCCCCTGTTACTATCTCTTGTTTCTTAAAAAAATCCATCAAAAAAATCCAGCCTCAACCATATAATTTAATTTGGTGCAGTCACACAATAATTATGTGTAATTCACAATAAATAAATACATAATAATTCATGCCGCAACATTTACATTGATAAAAGAAAATTACCTGCAGATTCCATTTTACGGACTTAATTCTAAACATAAACTCCTAAGTGCTCCACTGATGTCTGCCAGTTTGATTGTGGAATGAATCACATGCTGAGAAATACTATCAATTATGTATTTTAAGACAGTCTTCATTCTAGCAGTGCCACCAAAATAAGGCAAAACCCACTCATCCTTAGCTTCATTTTCTTATTGGATAAAGGTACACAAATTTTAGGGAAAAAATGAAGCGTCAGTCCAAAATATTAGATGTAGTAACCTGACATTTTATACTTTAGTTGATAATTTGTGAACATTGCATTAATTAACAGTGACAGAAGGTGAAAAAGGTTTAACAGGAAAACAAGATACAAGCAGAACACATGGGAAGCACAGTCACAGTGACATTAAGCTACAACAAAGACTCATTTACTCATAGAACTCATAAGTACCCACTCAGTCAGGAATGAGCAAAAGAGGATGTTTTTCCCAGATTGCCACTCACGTTTGCAATCCCAAGCCAAGGAAACAATAAGGACAGTAGATCTGATATAGGCATGAAACAGAAACAGCTTCTTTTTGGTTTTTTTAGCCTAGTGCAACGGGCAATATAAAGCTGTACCCACCAAATGCTACAAGACAAAGGTCTCAAGTTACCTCAAAGTTTCTTGCGTACCATCAGCATGGTTAGACTGACACATGGCAGCTTGAACTGACAACTAACTAGAACTTCATGGCCCACTGGTGATCCATGAATGTCAAGAAAACATCTGCCCTATCAAACAAAATGATCACATGAAACTCGAGTGCAGGATGTACAGCACACAAGGAACTAAAACATTAAAATGCATGGCCAAGTTCTCCTGTAATTTCAATGGATACAGTTCCACCAACAGTTTTGTTTTGTTTTGGGTGGAGTTTCATTTCATTTTGTTCTATTTTTTAAAACTGCCCACAGAAACCAAACCAGATGGCTAGATGTTGCTACTACTAATGTTGTCAATACCCCTTCAGGATTATTTATTGAGTGGGACAGCTAAAACCAGCACTTTCGTAGCTTGTAATCACTACCAGTTTTTTCCTCCACTTTGCTATAATTTTCCTTCAGGATGTGTTTCTGATGTGCATTGTTCACATCTACTGTAAGATATTATTCAGCTATTGCAAGTACAATTGAATTTACTTCAACTGTATCCAAACCACAACCATCATTGGCAACTTCTGTTCTAAGTCAGTTTTCAAACTGACCCTTAAACCCCACCTTCTTACATTGTTCAGCAGTCATTTAGTGGAGTAAGCAACAGCAATTTTCATCCCATTATCCCATGGATTAGCTTCTAGAGAAAACTGGCAACTTAGAATTATTCCATATAAAAAATTAAATACAGTCCAATTTGTATTTCAAATGAGCATTCAGTGGAGACATCAATGAATTGCAGTTTTCCAATAGCTCACGATGGTCACACAAGATCAGTGTTACTAGCCACTCTCCTCAGCTCTTGGCTCTGCAAAGGTCACACACAGCAATATTCCTCCCCATTAAGTAAAGCCTGGCACACATTAAGCCAAGGGAACCTAAGCTCCAAGAGCAAACGAAAATTTGAAGTGGTAATGGTTCATAATGCTATTTGCCTTAATTTACACCTCACTTGTGGAAGGAACCTGTTGATATCTCAAGGTCCTTCTCTTCACCAATTAAGCAAACAGAAGACAGATCATTCAGCCACAGTGCCAGCTGCAGGACTACCTTGGCTCTATTTTTTACCAAAAGGTAAAAGTTATAAAATTACTGGATATCAGTGAGTGCTTTGACACTGTCACCCACAGGATTCTCATTAGAAAGCTTAAGAAGCATGGGTTAGATGAGTGGGCAGTGGGGTGGATTTAAAACTGCCTGAAGGACAAGGCTGAGGCTAGTGAGTGCATAGGGTACAGTTAGAGGTCTGTTGTGATGGTTTGGGAGTTACCCACCCTCCAACATTTTGTAAAATGACCCAGACTAGAACTAAAACGGCTGGAAGTTAAGAGATGACGCTATATTTACAGCTCAGCACAATATACAAGCAGAGATATACATTATAGACAGGAATATATACAGAAATATACAAGTTAAAGGTAATACAGAAACACAACACCCCTCCCAGAAATCAGAGACCCCAGGAGGAGCTCCCAACCACCCTTCCACATTCTCCCCACCCCTCTACCTTACCCCAGTGTTTCCGTTACTTGCAAGGTGAGTTTGGAGGATCAGCTGGGGGGTTAGAAGGAAAGTAGTTAGTTGGGTTACTCGGCAGAGGGGAGAAGGCAAAAAAGCTAGAGAGCCCGAGATGCTCCAAGCCTAAGTGCCTTATCTATGTTTTGTTTCTTATTCTTAAAAATCTCAGCAAGCCTATGAGTGAAGTAAACATCACCATTGTTTTTCTCTTCACAGCCTATAATATAATTTTCCCCATTAAAATATTCCAGTTAGCCTCAAACCAGCACACCTCCTTGTCACCTTTTTGACATCTTACCTCAGATCTCTCCAGATTTATCATGTGAGGTTTGGGTCAGGAGGAACAGTCGTAGCCAGACTGTTCTTTGGGTGGTTTTACCCCTTCTGTCTCCTCCTTTCCTTCCCCCTTTCCAAAAGGGAGGGAAGAGGGGAAGGCATCCTACTATTATTGTATCGGTTTCCCTTGAGAAGCTAAACTCAAACCAATACAGTGGGTGTCAGGAGGATGGGGCCTATCTTCAGTGACACCCAGTGACAGGACAAGATGTATGAGCACAAATTCAAACACAGGAAGTTCCATCTAAACATGAGGAGGAACTTTTTACTTTGAGGATGGTGAAGCACTGTAATGGGCTGTCCAGAGAGGTGGTAGTCTCTATCTCTGGAGTAATTCAAAACAAAACAAAAAAAAAAACAAAAAAAAAAAAAACAAAACCCCATGTTTATTAGATCATCTACTGAAGGATTATTATGCTTATTATATCCCCAAACTCAGTGGCCACAGAACAGGAATTCCTCTCTAAAATGATGCCTGCCAAGCACAGCAGTCTTCACACAATTTACTGCTCAGTGCACAGTATACATACACACATACATACAAAGAAGATGATTCTGTCCTCCTGATTTCAAGTGTTAACCAAGAGTATTGTTTCAGGAGTGAATGTTCCAAACTCCTGCTGTTCTTCCCAGCAAATGTATTTTGTGGTTCTACTTCCATTTCCTTTACTATGTATTAAGCAGAAGACCTCTCTTTTAGCCTAAATTATTTACCCTATTTTTGTGCTTCTGATTTCAACTAGGATTTACTGCTGAATCATGCCAAAAATCACACATATTGAATATTGCTGTGGGTCATACTTTAAAGCTCCATGAATTTACTGGTTTCCTTTCAGCCAGACATTAAGTTTCCCATTACTTTGGGCCAATCTTTATCCTCCTATGGAACATGAAGCAAATTCACTGACATGAGTGAAAATGTAGCCATTTTTATTATACATTAATACTACATTCCAGTAAGTCCTCTCAGTCTTACTAGTTTGGCTTTTACTTTCAGAAGTGTTTAGATGACAGACACTACTTCTGCAAGAATACTTTACATACATTACATTTGCAGCAAGATGCCTGTTTGCTAGGTGTTCTTGCTAGGCATGTAGGTGCTTAGAAGTAGGCAGACCAGCAGCAACATCAAGAAGATATCCCTTAACAGCTCTGAGAATTTGTTCAAGTGTTGCAAGAATCCTGTCACAGGACTACAGCTATTAGGAACCTAAAGACAATGGTGCAAATACCCTGACTTTCTATTAACAAATTTGCCTTCAAAAACAAAGACACACCACAGCACTCACTCTTCCCCTCCCCAACCTAACTTTGTTTCTCTCCTCCAAGCAGCTCCTTCCAAGTCTAGCACCTCCATAGCACGGTCACCCTCAGTGAGAAGCAGCCATCTAGACTTCAGGCAGGACAAAATGCTCTAACTCAGCTATTCTTAAAAAAAAAAACAAAAAAACAAAAAAACAACAACTGTTCAAGCAAAGTCAGCCCTGCTATGCTAGTACTTTGACACAGTACTGCAAAAACAAGATACACACCACACCCACCTCTGTTACTCCAAATACAACTAATAAAGGCATTTTAATATCAGAAAGGTCCTCAAGATGTTGTATACAAGGTGGTGGTGGTGAGAGAAAACCTAAAACAAACAAACAAAACCTCCCTCATCTGTACCTCTTAATGGACTTTGTTGTCTAAGCAATCCATGGAACTTTTGTGTATTGTTCTCTGCTGTGCACGGTGGAACATTTGGCAAGTGATTGGTACGTGTACAGTTCTGGAACCCCCAACAGAAGGACATCGAACTGTTGGAGTGAGTCCAGAAGAGGGCCATGAAGATACTCCGAGGGCTGGGGCACCTCTCCTATGAGGACAGGCTATGAGAGTTGGGCCTCTTCAGCCGGGAGAAGAGAAGGCTTTGAGGAGACCTTATAGTAGCCTTCCAGTATCTGAGGGGGCCTACAGTAAGTCTGAGGAGGGACTATTGACAAGGTCTTGTAATGGTAGGATGAGGAGTAATGGGTTTAAACTGGCAGAGGGGAAATTTATACTAGGTGTTAGGAAGATGGTTTTTACAGTGGGAGGCGGCGAAACACTGGAACAAATTAGTCGGGGAGGTTGTGGCTGCTCCCTCCCTGGAGGTGTTTAAAGCTCGGTTGGATGAGGCCTTGAATGACCTGTTTTAGTGGATCGTGTTCCTGCCTATGGTGGGGGGTTGGAACCAGATGATCTTTGAGGTGCCTTCCAACTTAAACCATTCTATTGATTCTATGATTTCTATTTTTAGGATGTCTTTCTTTTTCACTTTGTGGGACTGCAGTGCCATCTATTGGAAATCTTACAAAGAGCAGACTCTTTATGGTTAGTTAATACTAGAAATATTAATTACCTTCAATTTCAAAACAACTAGATGGCATAGGTCTTTTATCATAACTTTTATAGGTATTTCTTATGATATTGGAATTTGTTGGAAAACACAGTTCCAGACTGATACAGTCAAAGAAACTTGAGTTAAGCAAACACACAAAGACCAAAACTGTACTAACATACTAGAAAGAAAAGTTGCCACCTCTAGACATAAATACCAAGAAGGGCTATCTTGCATGAGCCTCTCTTTCCATCTCCTAGATCCTGAATCTTGCATGGTGGTTGTATTTTTTTTCAAAGGCAAAACAAAAATCATATTGGAGTGAGAGTAAAAGCCGAGGTACCACTAAGGGGATGAAGAGGATCTTGTGAAGAAAGCCATGGCACTGTGCAGCTCTCACTGACCTGGCTGCTCTTTGGCACAACAGAGGCAAGTCACAAAAAAGCTGTGCATACAATGAACAACATTAGCTTCATGCATCTCTTATGTGGTAAAAATTGCACCCTCACCCCCAAGAGCACCAAAGCAAGACCCCAAATGCAAAACTAGCAGCTCCTCCTTGGTGAGGGAGTAAAGGAGCCACCACCTGTGGCTGGAGGAAGACATGCAAGAGAAAGGGGAGGAGGAGGGAGGAGCACTGGATTCCATACTCAGTTTCTGAAAAGTGGTCTCTGCTCAGGGACTGGAATCCCTCTCCTTCTGCTAGGTTTTTGGTTTGTCTTGTTTCCAGTTTCCTAAAAGTAGCACTTTATATTTTATTATTCCTAGTATCTCTGCAAATATTCCCCTATACAGTTCGTAATCTGCAGCACTGGGATACGGTGTTCCTGCATGGAGAAAATGAGAAACTCAGTGCAAGCAAAGGAAGAATTTTATTTACCCTCCAATAACGTTATCGATCTCTCTTGCTGATTTAGAATTCCTTATACTGAAACAGCATACACTTCAGGCATGATCACCCCATCACTGAAATCACTGAAGATAATGCAAAATACAGAGGGAACAAAACGGTAACTAGGATAGGGAAGAAATGGTAATTGAAAATCTTAAAGTGGCACTTCAGGGAGTAAAAGTGTGCAGAACAAACATTAATGTGCATATCTGGGCAATAAAGGCAGCTTTGGCTGCATGATCTTAAGGGTCTCAAGTGAACTTTTTGATATAAATTGCGCTGTGAATGTAGCAGGATAGATGTTAACACAGAGGTAGGTTCTCAAGATCTGGGCCTAAAAATTCAAACAGCCCAGCCCTCTCTTTCAGGAAGCTGCCCTTTTCCCATGACCTTGACACATCTCAAATTGTGAAAAGAAATTTGAAATCATTTGAATTATTTTCCTTCCTGCTATGCCCACATATTTGTAAAGCATTACAAAGACAGTTACACAGACTGTAACTGCTGAATGAGATAAAATGGGGATAATTTGTTACCTTTTACTTGTAGTGACCACACCACTCAATATTTACTTGCAGTCTGTATTAAGCAATGCAGTATAAAATAATCTTTATTTCCTGCAAGTTCACTCAAGCAGCTCTTACAAGGAATGTTCATTATGCCACACTGTCAAACCGCTCTGAAAGCGCTCAGCTTACGCTGGTATGCAAGCACATATCCCTGTAACCAAACACAAACATGCAAATTTGGACAACAAAATCCTCCTTCCCACACCGTTCCCTCGGCGGACCGGCGCGACTACCACCACCTGCCAGCGGGAGCTGCTCCCACACCTCCAGCACATTAAACACCCCTAGAAGGTCCGACCTGCAGAGAGAGGCCTGTGGGTTCACGCGTGGGCTCACACTGCCGGTACGGCTGCATAATTTTTCTGTGAACTTACCTTTATCTCTTCCCCCTTTCGGAGCTCAGCCAAGTCCCAAAAAATACCATTTTCTATCCAAAAAGCTGTGTGCTCCAGGTGAGGCTCGAACTCACAACCTCGGCATTACTCCGCTGGCGTACTGCTATATAAGTACCGCGCGCTAACCGATTGCGCCACTGGAGCCCTGAAGAGACCTTCTTCTGAAAGCTTTATCAAGGACTCCTGTGTCCTCGGCGGAAGAACAGCCCTCTAACTTTCGTCTGTCCCCGAGGTGGGGCAGCACCGGCCGTAGGCTGTCCCGAATTCTTATCTAGGCTGCGTTTTCCTCTTTAACAGCCATTAACAGCGCCGCCAGGGAGCCCGGAAAGGAGCTAGGTGAGGGCTTCGCATAGGAGGGTGGGAACCGTTGCGGCAGCCGGGACAAACCCTCCTACACCGCGCCTCCCTGACTGGCAGGCTGCCAGCACAATGGCAAACTGCGTACCAGACGACTACGGCACAAGCCGCCCTGCCCACTCCGGCAGGCGGGCGGGCCCTGCTGAGCGGGGCGGGGCACGATCGCTGACCCTGGTCTGTCTCGGTACCGCACCGCCCCCTGCACAGTCCCCGGGGTGGGTGGAATGTGAGAGCTGCTTGCCTTCCCTCTGATCACCGGGCATTGCTGTGGGCTAGAGTGGCCTCTGAAGCTCCGTATTGCGGACGGGAGCAGACAGGTCCCGAACCGGGCCTCTGGTCGTGCGAGACTAAACCTGACGGCCTTTGCAAAAATGCATTGGCTGCTAGGACAGCACCCTTCTGTCCTGTTCAGCTGTGAGGCAGAGAGATCAGCAACTAGGTACTGCCACTAAATTAAATGATTATAGTATCAGTAACTGCACACCTTAGGGCTTTGCTGCCTACTGGCTAGTCGACCACATTTGGGTGCCTTGACACATTGAAAATACGTTTTACACGTTAAAAGGGATCATAGAAAATAATATTTTTGGTATGACAGTTAATAGAAATAAAAAATATTGGGGTTTATCCCATCAAGATAATTCACAATGGATTTGCTTGTTTTACCTCTGGACAGGATTCATCTCACTTTACAAATTAGAGTTCTGTAGTATAAAGATGTAAAGACTTCATAGAGTCTAAACTGCTTGTTTCAATAACTGAAGATTTTGTCTTGCTGTTTTCTAGAACCCAAGGATGGAATCAGGTGCTGTAATGTGAAAATGATGAATAGATCTAAAAGGCTAGCATTAGAAACAGTACAGTGCATATACAATTTATTGCATGCTCAGAAACAGTAGAAGAAAACAGCCTTATGCACATTTATTAAGCACACCACTGACATGGACTTACTCCGTAGTCAGATCCATCTTACCTTTACATGGCAGGAAGATGGCAAACACAGTCACTGGATACTTAAACCCAACCAATGCTCCAACACTGTTAAACAGCTGAGGTAGAGACATCCTCTTTTTAACACCCATGGTTAATCTAAAAAACTCTGTCAGGTTACTAAGTACTTTTCTCCTTTCTGCAGCTCAGGGTGTTTAATTACAGGGTGGATGGTTGTAGAAAGTGCTATACAGTGCTTGGATTTATGGCCTTTAAAATGAACTACTGGTGGCACAGGAGCAGGTGACAGGCACTCAGTTTAAAGCAAACAGCACTGGTCAAATACTTTTGGCAGGTCGAGTGGCAGTTCTCTGTGATGTCATTACCTCCTGTTTTGAAAGATGAAGTGCTTCTCACTTGTTAAGGACTTGTCTGCTATTGATATTATTAGTGTGGGCATTACTTAGATTATTCTTACCATGGTACATACATGCCATTGACAAGTGAAGTAACGTGCAAATACTATATCTGACCATTGAGGAAGGTGTGTGATACGGAGAAAAAGAGAAAATTGGCAATTCATTTCTTAGAGAAATTTTCCATCATTGCATATGTTTAGCTACCATACCAGAACAAAGCAGCTGCTTCCATTATCCTTAGCAGCACTTTATTACAGTAGAAAATAAAGTATTCTGTATTGCCATGAACATACTTTTGTCCAAACGAGCATGGTTTAGGCAAAGAAGAATCAAAACTGAGGCAAGGTCGTTATTGCAGATTTAACCTTACACTCACGCAAGAGGGGGTTTTCAGTGAGTCTGATGTTGCTGTCTATATAGATGGTAATCACTACCCATTGTATTTTAATCAGCTGTCCTATAAAAGCAACATCAATAATGGTAAAAATTCTAACCGTTTTCATGGGATCTTTAACTCCTTTATTATGCTGTGTGATTCACTTGCATCTTGTATTTGTACTTACAGAGACTGAGGCCTTGGTAGTATGAGTACAGTAGTGAAATTTGGCCACATTAGTAAGTTTGTGAGAACATAACTGCACTTGTTTTCAAGTAGTAGAAGGTTTGTTACTGACTTGAATTTTTGTTTTCAGCAACTACCTAGGGTTTTTAATAGAAATATTTTTTTAATTGTACTTAAATAGTACTTTAATTTGTTTACAAAGAAGAAAAAGTACGGAACTGACCACAACTAGTAAGTGTTTTCAGCCAGATGAAATGGATTATTTAATCATTTCTATGTCTCCCTTTTTCCATTTCTTCACAATATTGAAAAGAGGAAAAAAATAAAGAAAAAATATTAAAAAGTTGAAAAGCAGAAGTTAAAGCTGTGATAATGCCGCAGAAAGTTACTTGCTTCCTGCTGCTAGCAGGAATCACTTCAGCTTAGCTCCATTATTTTAACACCAATATAGATGTATCAATATAGGACAGAAAGGCAAAGCTGAAATGAAACTAAAAGGATTTTGTCCTTGAATTGCTGATGAATGTAAACCTTCCCTGGTGAACGTTTTTCAGAATACTACTTAGCACTAAATATGAAAAAAAAAAAAACAAAAACAAAACCCACAAGGCTTCAGAGGCAATTTTCACAATGTTTTTTGCTTCCAAGAGTAGAATGGGCAGAGCAGAGCAATTATCATCCATGTTTTCTGGCTTTATGATCTGTTTCCCTCTCCTATTGTGAGGGGATCTAAACCATTCTAGGTCTTTATCATCAGTTCTTTCAGATGGAAAAAAAAAAAAAAAGGAAAAATATTTTAAAAACATAAAAACCCAAGAGTAACAGAAAAATGTACAAGTATATTTAATACAAATAAAAATCCCTGCCAACAATCTTGATACCTGTCCTAACTAGAAACACAATGTTTAGTTTATGTGATTTTTGTTAACATATCCTGCTTGCTGCATATCAGCTAATAAATTTAAGTCTGCAGTAGGTCCAGTGGTTGAAAGAAGTAATAAAATAGAGTAGGTGCTGTCCTAAACTTATTATTTTTCCACTACTACTTTTTTCCTTCACCCTCAATCAATGGATTATTTTTGTGTAGCAGATTTTTGCTTCAGTAGTCTTGCACTTCTCTGGCAGCAGCATATGAGAAGTGGAGTGCTTACCATTGCATAAAGGGAAGGATCTGAGCTGAAAATGAGTGCAGAAATCTCACCTACTAGAACAGGATTTGATAGATGTCAAAATTAACTATAAAGCAGAGTAGCAAGAAAAATCCAGGCCTCAATCAGATTGCAAGACATCTTGAGTCTCACAGAGACTGCAACACTGGCTTTTTTCTCATCACTCCAATATACTTCACAGAATTTGGGTTTCATGGCCCAGTACTTCCAGGTCATTGAAACTATTTCTTAGCCCTCTTACTCAAAACAAACCAAACCAAACCACACACACAGAAAAACTCAACCCAAAACCAAAAAAACAAACCTAACCACCACCAAAAAAAGAAACTCAAAAAAACCAAACACAAAAAAAAAACAAACACAAAAAACCCCCAAAAACAAACAAGCAAACAAACAAAATACCACAAGCAAAACCACCAATGAACCCAAACAAAAAAGAAACAACAAAAAACCAAGCAGTGTTCCCTTGTGCCTGTTGCATGCACAAAGAGACCATTAACTGCGTTTTTCAAATCCTTTTATTTTCAGAAAGCTGCAGAAAATGCTACCTCATGATAGTAACCTGTTTCATACTAATGGTGAATTTTATAAAGAAACTTCTTTTTTTTTCTACCTTGAGTAGGTCTAAGTGAGGTTTTCATGCCTCACTCTAGCCACAAAATGGATTTATTAGCCTGTGACAGTATTCTCTGCAGGTAATAGTACCTTGTATTCTGCCTAGAGAAAGAAAGTAGAGGCTAGAGTAGGGGTTGCAGACAATAGCCATGCATTTAAAACTGGCACATTAACATTGTAGTGAACAAGGCTTGGCTCCATCAGTTCCAGGATCTGTGTTTTTTTCCAACTATGGTTTTGTACAGTCACTGGGTTGTCATGCCCGACAAATGGAGTCCTACTCTGTGGCACATGTTACTAATGATGAGGTAGAGCTTTAAAAACAGTGATAATTAAAATAAAATGTCTTCAGTTCTCCTGGTCCTACCAGGCCGGGTCACAAACTGCTAAACAAAAGTGCATTTTAAATAGCAGATCTCTTTCCTTTACAGCTAAATAGTGTGTTAGTAGTCAGCTATACAGAAAGCACTTATATGTTCCTGTCTGTAGGTTCAAAAACAGTCTAATGACCTTCATGTACTAAATAAATAATATGTGGGTGCTTTTTTTTTTTTTTTTTGTAATAGAGTAAAATAATTTGGCTTATTTAGGAGGAAATCATTGCCAGTCTCATTGTGATTGTACTAATATAACAGAACTGTAATCCATATGTGTATCTTTTAATGCCAAAATAAATGGATTGCATAATTAGTTTAAACTAAACGGCCAAGAAGTGCTAGAGTCACACGTACTGGAATAAGAATAGTATTAGTTCAAACTCACGTTGGAAGATAGTAACAGTAAAAGGTAAAGAACTCCCAAATTTATACCATTCCAATGTGCTGACTCTACAGTCCAGTAGCTGTACTGCCCATATGCACAAGCCATGAATTACATATTTCTCTTAAACATATTCATTACAACCTTATACCCATGCACGTGAACCCTCTAAGCACAGTGTATAATCAGAAGACAAAACTGGATGTCCAAAGCAACTGAAACATCTTGTAATGTTTTGAAGTTTTTAGTTTACCACCCATTTAATGTAATTAAAGTCTGAAAATGAATGTATAGACATTGTATAATTTTTAAATGGGTGCAGTGAAGAACAGAGTGAGCAATCCTGCGGTAATTATCATAGAATCATAGAATGGTAAGGTTGGAAGGGACCTCAAGGATCATCTAGTTCCAACTAGCACAGGTTACTCAAGCCCTCCTCCAACCTGGCCTTGAACACCTCCAGGAAGGGAGCATCCACGACCTCCGTGGGCAACCTGTTCCAGTGCCTCACCACCCTCGCTGCAAAGAACTTCCTCCTAACATCCAGTCTAAATCTCCCCTCTGCCAGGTTAAACCCATTGCCCCTTGTCCTGTCGTTGCAAGACCTTGCAAATAATCTCTCCCCAGCCTTCCTGTAGGTCCCCTTCAGATACCGGAAGGCTCCTCGAAGCCTTCTCTTCTCCAGGCTGAA
>VWZE01024968.1:815-29456 GCA_013396675.1 Eubucco bourcierii
TTACTCAGGTCCAGGTAGATGACATCAGCTGCCCTTCCCTTGTCCACTGTCGCTGTGACTTCTTCATAAAAAACCACTAAATTTGTCAGGCAAGATTTGCCCTTGGTGAAACCATTGCTGGTTCCCACCAATCACCTCTGTTTTCCATTTGCCTTAGCGGAGCTTTCAGCAGGATCTGCTCCATGATCTTGCCAGGCACAGAGGTGAGGCTGACTGGTCTGTAGTTTCCAGGGTCATCCTTTTTTTCCTTTCTTGAAGATGGGTGTTATGTTTGCCCTTCTCCAGTCAGCAGGAACTTCACCAAGTCTGCCATGACTTTTCAAATATGATGGACAGTGGTTTGGCAACTTCATCTGCCAGTTCCCTCAGGACCTGTGGGTGGATCTCGTCAGGCCCCATGGACTTGTGCACGTTCAGATTTCTTAGGAGCTCATGAACGTGACCTTCTACTCTAGTAGGCAGATGTGCCTTCTCCCAGTCCTTACTTTTACCCTCTGGAACTTGGACATTGTGGTTGGAGCCCTTGATGTTGAAGACTGAGGCAAATTTGTACTCAGATATGTTAAATCATAGAACCGAGTTGTGGGGAAATCTTGGAAAAAAAACCAAAACAGAGTTCTGTTCATGATAAATTTACAGAACTGTATCTGTAGAAGATAGAATATTCACATAGGAGACAATTTGAAAGGGAGTGTATTTAAGATGAAGGTGAGATCATTTATTGGGTATTTGGATGATTTTAAGTCTGAGAGGCATTGTATAGAGTAGTCCAAAAGAATGTTTTAACGTGTTTACTCTGTTGCTAGGCATATGGTATACAAAAAAAAGGCATTTTAATTAAAAAACCCCCCAACATTCACAAAATCCAGTTGCAAATTCTTTTTGTGGAACAGGCATGAGTTCAAATCAGTATAAAAATTCAGAACCAGATCAGAATCTTGTAGTGAAGAAAAAGGAGACCAAAAGGGTGATGACACAGGAAAAATACATGTAGGGCCTGAACTTCAGGAGCTTTTACTTCTTGTTATTCTTGCTCCTGGAAGGTCCACTTAAATCTAACTACTACTTCTCATATTTTTTTTTTAATGTTTATTCTGAGAAGGGGAGCATAATAACTTCCATATCATGGGTGCTTGACAGATGGTGAAAAATGATGGAACGTACAAAATCAGACTTCAGTTGTAAGGAATGATCTTAAGCTTGGCAAACAATGTTGACTTAAAGGAGGTAATTTTAGTGTTCACATATTTGACAAATAGTTGCACTCTGAAATTATCAGAAAACCTGCAGTCTGCAGGTACTTACTTGAGTTTGAGAGTCAAGAACCATGTTATACAGGTGTGTGAAATCACATCTGTGTTCAGGGTCTAGGGAATGAGAAGGAGAAATAACATGTTTTCAGAAGCTGAAGTGTGATGAGAGTAGAAGTCAGTAGATTTCATTTTCTAAATGCTGTTTGCCAGATGTGTTATGGTGCTACTCACAGCTTCAGACCCTGCTACCAAGAAAACCATGCCAGACCTATGAGTACTACCTTAGTAGTTCTCATATATTTCTTCTAAAAACGTATGAGATGTGATTCAAGCATTTGCAAGGTATTAGTACGGGGGACTATATATTTGTTTTACAGGTGGTGAAATTAAGTCTAAAGATGACTTTCTCAAACTTTTATGAGAGTATTGGTACAAATCCAGGCGTTTAGAAATCTTTTAAGACCAAGTTCAGTGACGAAAAATGTGGTTGTTTCTCTTCTTTTTGGAATTAGAATATAATCCAGTGTTGAAAAAATGCTGACATGGAAATGTGTCTTCTTGTTTTTAGGATCGAGTTATGATTAATCGACTTGACAGTATTTGTCAAACAGTGTTGAAAGGTAAATGGCCTGCAGCAAGAAGGAACTATGACAGCAATGCAGTGGCATCTTTCTACACAACCAAGCTTCTGGATAGCCCAGGTGCAGCTGCAGATTACAGTGAGCCCAGTGCACCAACACCCCCTCTTGCAGGTGTTAAAGAAGAATACGACCAGTCACCACAGATGTCAAAGGTGAAGAAGCATGTACGAGAAAAGGAGTTTACAGTGAAAATCAATGACGTATGTTTATTTTTATTGCCCTAGGACCTGATTGCGATTGCGGTGTGCGGCATGCTTTACCTGCAAGTGGCTGCCTGCTCTCACTCTCAATTCCTTCACACACTTGTTTGTGGGTATTTGGGTCTGCTGCTTCTGGGCATTGAGTGTTTGGGGTTTGGGTTTGGTTTCTGGGTTTTTTTGGCGGGGAGTGGTTTAGTTTGATTGGTTTGGGTTTTAATTTGCATTAGCCACTGGGAGGAATCATTGTTATTTCTATTGCTGAACTGAAACATTATCTTTCTGATGCTTCCTCAGACAACCTATTTTGTGCTATTTCTAAGACACCTGGGTACTAAAAAAAAAAGGTATTTCTGTTGTTCAACTTTAAAAAAAAAAAAAAACCCAAACATTTCAGCATGTCCTATCCAGCAAGTGCTTTATGATTTTTGTGCTATTTTGGAGGATTATAGGTAGATTACCTAGTTTTAATGGAGAAACCTTTTTTCTTACAAACATTTTCTTTTCAATGACTTTTTTTTATCTATAGTTTGAGACCTGTTTGTATACATAAAAATGAATGAAATTGTAATTTGTTTTGGCATTTCTTTAGGACTGGTTTAGGGAGGTAGACAGTTGTGCTGTGTCTGGATTTTTCACTGAAGAGAACAGATAATTTAAAATTCATAGAAGCAGTCCCATGAAGTTGCTTTTCAGTTTTGTTGTTTATGTGGAGGAGAACCAAGATTTGTTATAAGCTCTAATACAGTGTTTTCATTCTCCCTTTACTCTTCCGGAATAACTGTATGTAAGAATCCTGATTATGAAGTAGTTATTTCTGCTTCAGAAGAGACTCTTCTAACCCTGGCATTTATTTAACAGGAAGGTGGTTTGAAATTGACTTTTCAGAAGCAGGGACTATCTCAGAAAAGGCCATTTGAAAGCGAGGAAGGTATATTGGGACAGCAGCAATACCTGGCTCGGCTACGTGAACTCCAGAATGCTTCAGAAACCAGCCTTGTTAACTTCCCAAAATCACTTCCCAAATCAGGTACTTAAAATTAAATCTCATCTTCTGGGTTCTTCTGTTGATCCCCATGAGGCTGGACTACATGTATATAGGAACCTGATGTTGGACTACATGTATACTCAGAATGTCAGTTACTGTAATATTCGTTTATTAGGAAGATACCATTACACATCATAAACATCCTCATAAGAATTTTAATCATTTTAAGGGTATCGCTCTACACTGACAGTGATAATTTAACTCAGAACTTATTGAACCTAGTTTGTGAGCAGAGATGATCAGATTTATGCCCCTGTCAGTTTGCACTCTTCACAGAAAGATCCAACTTTTGGGTTGTAGCCAAAAGCTTATAGCTTGTTTTCACAAAAAATAAGTAAGTGTACACTGACAAAATGTAAGTGTCATTTTATCAGTGTACACCCCAAAGTAAGTAGTTAAAATTTGAATTAGAATATGTAGAATTGGGTGCTAGAATTAGGCTAGCGGTGGGTGGGGGTGATAGGGAGTAGTAATAGAAGATTATGATAGTACAGTGGTTTTTCACAGCCTGATTTTAAGTGTTTTAAACAGTTGTAAAACAATAGGCAATTTTTGTTAGATCTTACATGGTAGAAATTATATACACTTGCACTATTTCAGATAAGTTTTATTTCCTTTTTCTATTCAGACACCTTTTTTTTGTTAAAAACAACTCAAGCATCTGACATGAATTTTATTGAATTATTAATTAGGTACTTGCAGTCACTTAACAGCCAGTGCCAATGGAGTCATAGTTGACAGTCAACCTGTAGTGAAAAAGAGAAGAGGGAGAAGGAAGAATGTGGAGGGAGTTGATGTCCTTTTTATAAACAGAAATAAACAACCTAATCATGTAAGTAAACTTTGATTATGTATCCAAAAATGAGGTCCAAGTTACTGGTAATCTCTTAACTGAGTATAAATAGCTGTCAACATAAACAAAAATCTTCCATTACTCAGAAGTGTTGAATTTGGCATTTTTTTTCTTAAACTGTTCATTGACAGTTTATGATCACATGATGGATAAGTAGAATTTTGCTAAATATTAGATATAGACAATACTTTTAACTGTTTTTCAAAAGGAAGCTTAATTCTACCTTTGAACTGTAGTTAACAACATGGCATTAAAAAACTTGATATTTGACCTAGCAACACTTACATCCTTTCCTGTAACATCAGTTACAGGACCTGATTGTACAGGGACTTAAGGGCAGTTATATATGGTGTGAGTAATCTCACTGAGCCCTTGAGTGTGTACATAATGATCTGCATGACTGTCTTTCACTGTATCATATGTGAAATTACTTTGATGACTTTTTTTTTTCCTATGGAGACCTTAGTGAAATGTTCTTAATTTTTTTCAGGTTAATCCAGGTATTAACTCCTGTCAAGCTGCTGCAGGAATAAACCCAGCACTCACTTACACACAGTCCCAATGTGTGCTTGATGCAGAGAGTCCAGTTCCTGTTATTAACCTGAAAGATGGAACCCGGCTTGCAGGTGATGATGCACCCAAAAGAAAAGATTTAGAAAGGTGGCTTAAAGAACATCCTGGATATGTTGAAGATTCGGGAGCTTGTATTCCTGTGAGTATTCCTTTCAGCTCTGCTTTAGATAGTAAAATATTTCTTATAAAATTTAGTTAGTTTTGTGTTCTGTCTTACAGGAATTACTCCTTTTTCTTTTTTGTTTAGGAAAAGGCAAATGTCCATTTCTTTATACATAAGATCCTTTTCCCTCACAAATGTAGTTGCTAAGAAAAGCAATACTTAAGAAAGGCACTTGATTTTGGTCTAATTTCACCAAAGATTAAAAAATATCTAAGATATGAAAACTCATATTACCATGATACAGCTGATGGGAGCTGAAAGTGTTTGACTTCAATTGAACATTTTAGTGATGTGCAAGAAGACGAAAAACATTATTTCTCCTTAAAGCTTTTATAATACAGAACAGTAGTAACATTCCTGGCAGTTAAAGCATTTTTGAAAACTGAAATATTGTTAAAACAGTGGGCAGAGGTATCAGAGTGAGCTGTGTGCTAGGCTGATGACATGACTGTGATAGTAAAGTGGTATTGCTATTAAAATACTGCTGAAATCGAAGATGACTTCAGGTGAATGCCTGATTCAAAAGAATGCACAGGCACCTTACAAATTGTAAAACAGTTATATCAGAAAGATAATTGACTTTTAAATTCTGTTATAACAGCGGATGCAGCTGCATGATGGGAGACCCAAACAAAAAAGACACCGTTGTCGAAACCCAAATAAACTGGATGTTAATAGCTTGACTGGTGAAGAGCGTGTCCAGCTCATAAACAGAAGAAATGCAAGAAAGGTATTCATAATACTCTTCCCATTCTGATGTTCCCCAAATGAAAAGTTAGTTCTGTCTACTAACCACACTTGATAAAATACTGTGAGCAAATGAAAGGGTTTTAGTTTAAGGTTTTAGCACAGAACAAGAAACAATGGCAATCTTCTAGTAAACATTTTTCAACTACAAAAATATGTAAACTATGGCTAGAAACTAACCCTGTGATGAAGTCTGGATAGAGCTGAACACAGAGTGTATTACAGTATTTGTGCCATTGGCTAATACAGAGTCATAGCCACTGAAATATGTGCTGTTGTGATCAAAGCAGCAACGTTCTTGCAGGTTCTGCATTTTGTATACATATTCTCAAATTCTCATGACTATTTGACATGATGAAAATTATATCAGTAGTGCATCCTGCATAGAAACTTATCCGTTAGAATTGCTTAAATCCTGTGTACTGGATTATTTTGCTTTTTCCTTTTTCCAGTTCTGTGACAGTTGACCTTTGTAGTTCACCAGTGTATGTCTGTTATGAATCACACTGCCAGGTTAAACAGTTGTGTAACAGGAGTACAAAAGTAGATGATAAATTCTTGTATAAAATCTCTTCAGTGGAAGATGGGAGACCAGGTGCTAAGTTACGGTTTTTGGAGAAGTGATCAATGTTTGGGAAAGGTATCATGCATTTTAAATAGCCTTTGGGGAAAGCTGAAGGGCAATATTCAGGAAAAGCGTGCAGAACATAACTGTTAAATGTTTACTGGACAGATGTGTGGGACAGTGTCTTCGATGTCAGTGTAGTACTAGGGCAGCAGTCCAGTGAGAGTTCTTCAGGGTATTGTGACAATATATGGAACATTTTCTTTTGTGATACTGCTGACTTTTCTGTTTGTTAGAGAACGGTTGTAAGGAAAGCAGGAATTCTTTTTTATGCTGCTTTATTAAGTTCAGAAGCTTGGTGCTTCTGAAATAGAACAGGTAGAGGGGTGTGAGGCAGAATTTGAGTCTTCAATCTCTTCAGTGCACTGAAACAGCAGCTCTGTAGAGGAACCCGTGTGGTTACTAGTCTCTTGAAAAAATAGACTCTTGGCTGCTCTATAAGAAGTCATGCTGTGAAGGTTTGGGAGTTCCCCACCCCCCACACTTTGTAAAATGACCCAGACTAGCACTCAGTCGGCTGGAAGTTAAATGATGAAGCTGTATTTACAGCTTTGCACAATGTACAGCAGATATTTACACTATATACACAATATTTACAGAAATATACAAGTAAAAGGTAATACAGCAACTCCCCTCCCAGAAATCAGAGACCCCAGGAGGGGTTCCCAACCACCCTTCCACCTTCTCCCCACCCTTGTACCTTACCCCAAGGTTTGCCTTGCGTGCAAGGTAAATTAGGAAGATCGGCCAAGGGGCTTAGAAGAAAAGTGGTTAGTGAGGATTAATCAGCAGAGGAGCCAGAGCCCAGAAGCTGCTAGATCCCACCAGCAGCTCCTGTTCCAGCAAGCGACAGACAGAGAGACTGACTTATCAATTGTTTTGGTTAGTGTTCCCAAACAATTCTCCAGCAAGCGTTTGAGTGAAGTAGACATCATGATGTTTTCCTTTCACAGCCTATAGTGTAATTTTCTCTATTAAAATATTCTAATTAGCCTCAAACCAGCACACATGCCCTGAGGAATCTCTTAAAAGGTGATCAAGGAGTAAGGCATTTGATCTGTGCTTTGTGTAGAAGCCTGTGTTTTCATGATGGTTTTTTTTTTCTCTTAAATTCCCACACTATAGTCAAGACTGATACTTTATTTGGTTTCCCATTTATAATCTATCCCAAACTTCTCTACATCATAAAAATCCTTCTGCCTCATTCTCTTTTGTAGTTCAGTAATCGGTTTAGTAGCAGAGTGTGAGGAGACCAGAAGTTTATAGAGAAAACTGAGCAGATGCTACAATTCTTTTCCCCTCCTTTCTACCATTTCTGCTGTCTTTCTGGATCCAACTAATGCTTCTGATTAATGGGAAAGTACTTTTCTGCTTAACATGTTCTGACAAAACCATATTAAGCTCTGATTTTAAACGTCTGTAGGAATGTCAGATACTCAAATTGCCAAGTATGAGTTTAACTGATGAGTTCAACAGATGTAGAAATTAGCAAGAGTTTCACATACACCAGCAGGAATTAGTCAAAAGATACATTGTACTCATTGATTGTTTGAAATGAGAATTTATTTGCATTGTTCTATATAAAAGATGACAACAAAGCAGTGTCTGATATGGATGTTGCCACTTTCTTACTCAATGAGAAGTATTTCCTGACTTCTGTCTTCTGCTTTTCAGGTGGGGGGTGCATTTGCTCCTCCCCTCAAGGATTTGTGCAGGTTCTTGAAAGAAAATCCAGAGTATGGAGTGGCTCCTGAATGGGGTGAAGTCGTAAAACAGTCTGTGAGTATTTGCAGAATACGGTAATCATGGTATGAAATGTATCTTAAAAACAAATAAGGCAAATGGGGGAAAAAAAAGACATGCCAAAACAGGATTAGACTGCAGTCAGTAAAGGTATAAATAATAGCGGAATTACTTTCAGAATTCAGTTGTTATCCATAGGACAGAAAAACAGACCATGAGTTCTGAACTTCTCTGATCGTATTATGCTAGTTTAAATTAGAGATACTTGCTGGGGAAGAGAAGACTTTAAATACAGAGGTGAGTAATAATTGATCTTTCAATTTACCATTCTATAAGAGGAATTTTCAAGACAGTGTATCTCAAAGAGAATATGAATGGCTATTGAAGTTCATCATTAGGTAGGAGGGCTTACAGAACTGATGTAAAAACTGTGCAAGCTCTGAAAAAAGGTGGTCTGAATTTCGTATAAATCCAACTTGAGTCTTTCAAGTTTATGGATGAGGAGGACATTAAACAGACACTCACAATAAGAAAAGGGTCTGCATGCAATTGCACATTTAACTTCAAATTGAGTAACTAACCTTTTTAATTGTGAAATTACTGGTGTGTGGCAATACTGCAAAGCAATGCTAGCTTAGATATTAAGATTGTTGCTGTTATTAACTATATTTGGCTTGATTTGTAAACCGACCTTTAAGGATGAAGTAGCAGAGGGTCAGAGAAGAGACCTGTGTAGCCTTTAGACATTTGAGTTGTGATAGCAGTCACCACAAATTCCAGTGAGCTGTCTAGAGATCAAGCTACTGTGCTAACATAAAAGAATAATCTTTGACACTGTTACTGTGCACTGGGGTCTTTTGTTTGCTTTTGTTTCTCCATATCTAAGCTCTCAACATGCTGAAAGTCCCCAATGTGTGTCTATTGCAGGGATTTCTTCCAGAGGGTATGTTTGACCGTATTCTCACTGGACCTGTTGTGCGGGAGGAAGTAAGCCGGAGAGGAAGGCGCCCCAAAAGTGAGATTGCCAAGGCAACAGCAGCTGCAGCAGCAGCCACGGCTGCCAGCGTGTCAGTTAACCCTCTGCTGGCTAACGGCCTGCTGCCAGGAGTGGATCTGCCGAGTCTTCAGGCCTTACAACAAAACCTGCAAAACCTGCAGTCGCTGCAAGTAACAGCAGGGTTAATGGGAATGCCAGCTGGCCTAACTACTGGAGGAGAAGCTAAGAACATGGCTGCCATGTTCCCCATGCTGTTGTCAGGGATGGCTGGATTACCAAACTTGCTGAGCATGGGCGGACTTCTGACAAAGTCAACAGAATCTGTTTCAGAGGAAAAAAAGGGAAGCGATTCAAAGGAGGCAGATACAAAGAAAGAAAGGACAGAAGACCAAAATACAGATACAGGTGGTGAAAACTCTGTTTCAAGTTCTCCTTCAACATCCTCTGCTGCTGCAGCTGCCAATCCTCTCTCTCTTAACCCATTACTTTTGTCCAACATACTTTACCCAGGGATGCTTCTCACTCCAGGCCTTAATCTTCATATCCCAGCTTTGTCTCAGTCTAATATTTTTGATGTACAGAACAGTGAAAGCAGTGACACAGGCTCAGCTAAGCCCACAGAAGAAAAGGAGGAAATTTCTAGGGTTAGAGATCAGGAAGACAAAGGGGGAACAGAGCCAAGCTCTCACAATGACAACAGCACAGATGAGGGTTCAGAGAAAGCAGATGCTTCATCTGGATCTGACAGTACATCGTCTTCATCTGAGGATTCAGATTCTAGTGACGAAGACTGACCCCAGACTCTGCACTTAAATTATGAACTGATTTTGAATTTATTCTTTAATTATTTTGTTGTAAATAACCTAGTGTTGAGTGCATCAATGATTTACTGACCGAACATTTCAGTATTTGTTTAGAAGCGCAAACTGCTTTCAGAGACATTTTGCATGTAATATTTCTTGAAGTTCATAAGTTTCTGAACTTGTATGTACTATCAAATACACAATGGTGTAAAATTGCAACAAAAGGCATTATAATTTTGTTGGGGGGTTAATTTTATGAAAATAATGCTCAAGTAAGAGCTGTATATTTAATATATTTGCAGTGAACACAGAATACTTTATGCATATTATTGATTTAATTTGAATATAGTTTTACAGCCTCCTTGACACTTATAATTTACAGATCAAAACTCAGCAATAATTTGGGCAGCTAATGAATGTCATGAAAGCTGTAGAATCTACATCACCATCCATTGCTTTAATTACATGAAAATGCTCTAGTGTTGTGATGCACTGCTGTTTCCAATTCAGGTACAAGTGTGTTTTAAAAGATAAATTTTTCCCAATCAGCCAATTAAACTGGCTACCTGTTACCTCAGCTGAGTTAGTTTAGGAAGTTTACATTGGTTTCTATTACTTGTTTTCAGGTTTTGTTTTGTTTTCTAAAGACATCCTGTATCTCATGTTAAATTCTGAGTTATGTGAGATATGACTGTTGATTTTGGTTTGATTTCTTTCCCTCTTCTTACAGCTGTTCCCTTTGACAGCAGTAAAAGGAAATTAAAGCAAAATCTCATATCTCATGCTACTTGGCACCATGTAGATCTATTTAGTTTACACCTTGCAAAGTTTTGGGCTCCCTCTGCAGAATTAAAAGTCCCAAAATGAGGAGTAGTTTCCCCAAGACTCGGAAGAGGCAAACTGTCAGAAAGTGCCACTGAAAAGACCTTCAACACTGCATACTTCATGTAAAACTTGTTTGTTTGCTTCGTTCGTGTAGATTTCTATTTGTGTTTTATGTCATAAAACCTCCTGGAGTTACCAGTTAATAATGGTAAATAAAGTCTTGATAGATTTGAACTCCTTTTGAGTTTAAACTTCTCTGCAGATTTAAATCTGACTAAATATTAAATATTACTCCAAATCATTATTGGGATATCACTTCATGTATTATGCTGAGTTACCCACTAAACAAAAAAGCACTTTGAATAGTAAGGAAGACAAATTATTCCTAGAAACCACAGTAACAGGGCACAAGGCATAAGTCCAAATCCGAAGAATCCCTTAATATATAAAATCCATCTAACATTTGATGTGTGATACGATTCCTCCTTCTTCTTAAGCTGCTATTACTCTGACACAGTCAAGGCCCGGATTGACATTTGCAGAAGTGAACTGTCTGAGACTTCAGCTGACCTTGGTTATATCGTGTGGTCCAAGAATAGGCAAGTGTTAAGAGAAAACAAATACAGGTACTAGTAGAAGTCAGTAAAAAAGCTTTACAAAGGGATAAATTTAAAAATAAAGAAACAAAAACTGTATATTTTGATATAGTTCTGTTGCTTGCTTGTACAGTAAAACAACTGTGTTGTTTTTTTTATCAAGAACTTTACCAATGAAATCTAAGTTTCTATGTGCAAAATAACTAGCCCCATGATTAGAAGCAGTATTACATGTAATTACACAAGTACCATTTGGATTGTGCTGGTTATGTATTTTCCCAAGTAGTATTCTGATTTTTGGCCCTTCATGCAGTGTCTTAGCAATAGTGAAAATTTAAAACTGCCAAGAGAAGGGGGTAGCAATTCTTCATAATGAAAAAAAGATTTAAAAATTCGTATTTAATATTTTGCCCTTTGTAATATAGCACTTTTATTTAACTAGGATGCATCTATGAAATAGCCAAAGTTTTACAAACAGTTAACAACTTAGTTTGCTGATGGAGTATGTCAACAATACCATCACTTTCCACCCTTACCCCACAAAACAAATCCTAAGTCTTGTGGCTAAAACCTAATTTATATCAGATTTATGAAATAAAGTATTTTCCTAATTATGGTCAAGTGAGTTTGGTTACCATTCTAGTGATTCTTTCTATGTAATAAGGCAATTACAGTTTCAAGTAATGAAGGCTGGTGTAGACATAATATATTGAGTTTATTTTCAATCAGTTTGAACCAGAAGGGGAAAAAATGTCCCACTATCAGCTATAAACTATATGCAAATAAGGTTGTATAAAGTTAAGGGTTATAAGGAAACCTCAGTAGAATTACACTAATACTGAAGTTAAAAGGACATCCAAGGTGATGATAAAGTGTGTGTTGGTAGTTACTAAAAGAACCTTAGCTGTTATTGCCTTGTATTTCTATCCCTTGTTTCAGGCTTCATGATGCAAGTCTTAGTCCAGGTTTTTTTCGGACATTTGCAATATTTGCCAGTTGTGTTCTGTGTAGTCTGAATTTGCTTTCTGTAGTTGAACAAGCGTCTTAAAAAGTCATTTGTAATTTATTGAATTACTTTCTATGATGTTCTATAGAGCAAATGGAAGTTTAATTATTTTTTATTAAACATATTCTTTGACTACCCATGATGTCGGCCTCAATATGTGAAAACATACCTGTGCGTGGATTAAACATGTTCAGCAGCAAAAGTTAGGTTTCATTGTTAAGCTGTAAAATGGAAATTATTCTTAGGATGTTAAGAATATGGTGTCTTTGTTTCTGCCAGTCTGAACATTGGCTGCAGATCACAATCATACCTTCTGAAATCAGTACATAGGTGATAAAAATGCACATATGTATTCTGTTCTCATGTTCTTCCCTTTCCTTTTTTTTTTTTTTTTTGCTGCACTTGGAAGTCCTACAGAATCCCTAATATTTTAAAAATTTATTCTTTGCAGGTCTGTTAGAAAACTGTCACAGGATTCTGAAACAGGAAAAAAAGAATGTGTTGTAATTTTGCAATCAAATCCTTGTAGTCTGTGAATTAAAATATAACTAGATTATTTTTCAGTAAAACTATTTCCAAGGACCAGATGACATATGCACAGTATTGGCGTTTAATTTCTTGGAGTTGTTTGAGCTTTTTTTTAAATAGTATCTGGATATGAGTATTCCGTAAGACAGTAACAAGACATCCCATGGCAATTTACTTCCCTTTTTTCTTCTGTCTTGTCTCTGAGAAGATTATTGCTGCCCTGATATTTAGTGATGTTTCATTTATCTATCCATTTCTCCATTTTCATTTATCCATGAAAATAAATGTTTACTTTTTTAATGTCTAAACCGTAGCAAGATTAAGCATGTCTGGTATCCATGGTTAATACAAAGGGATCTGCAGCATAGCATTATATGGAATTATTTATTTGTAATGTGAATGTTGCTAATAGTTGTATAAAGATTTTCTGATCTAGATATACCTTCAACATAAGCACAGGTATCAGAGTAATGTGGGATGTACACTGCTGTAGTTAACCAGCACTGCAGATTTTACATCTGCACTCTTCTGGGACACAGGGTTACCCTGATGCCTGCAGAGGAGACTAATTGCACTAGAGTGGCTATGGGAGTTTACAAAATAACTCTCCTGGCTTATCTAAATGGCCTTAAATGTTCTGCAGACAGGAAGGTTCATTTCTTTGCCACATCTAGAGGAAAAGAAAATAAAGATAATAGAGCTTTCCATAACTAAACAGTAGGAAAATCTTGTTCACTTTAATTATGTTTAAAATGAGTGAAGATACTGCAAGGACTTCTGCTGGTTAAATGTACCCTGATAACTAAGGGAAGTTTTGGTTAACATTTCTCTTGAGGGAAATTATTCTTTTAGGAGAAACACTTTTCTATCTGTTAGTAATTAACTACATGTGAGAGCTGTTACAAAATATTTACAATATACACAGAGGAAGGATGTTCAAATGCATTAGTAAGTGGTGCTAGTAAATGGCAGCATTTGTTACTGCCAAAAGTTCCAGACTGACAAATTATAAACAATATTTTTATCATTATATTTCAGTTTTTAATTCAGCATTTTGGGAACACTGTTCAGTGAGAAATACAAAAGAATTAAGGAAAATTTTCCGTGTGATATGGTGGACTTGAAGTCTTGAAATGGAGAAGTAATACAGGTAAGGATCTCCCAAAACGCCTTGACTTGCATATTTTACTTATTATCTTCAATTTAGAATGTTTTTAACTCTGACATAAAGATTATTTTTTAAAAACCCATACTACTAAGCATTAATCAACCTACAGCATTTCCCTACTTAAAAAGAGTTGTTTTCAGATTAAACTAATTAAGGCTATGATTTATGTTTTGGTGGTGTTTTGGGTTTTTTTATGCTGCCTCTTTTCAGGCTCATCCACACAATGAAGGAAGGAAAGGGCCATTCAGAGGATTCTGCTATAAAGCTGTTCACCAAAATGAAGAGTTCTCATTTTCCCTTGTCTCTTTGTCATCTTCAACTGTGAATGAGAGTCCCAAGAGTGCAAAATACTTTAAGGTCCCTTTCAGCCCAAACCGTTCTGTGAATCTATGAATCTTAATACTGTGGAGAGGGAAGGGTATTACTACTTTTCATCCAAAGAATTTTAAAGGAGTAGATTAATAGTAAAATACTGTAAGAAGGTATTGCTACATTCTAATGAAGCAAATTCTGTCCATCCAGCCAAACAGAAAAGCCCTACTGTGTTACATACAGACTTCTGGGTGGCAGGGACTAGCCCGTCAATGCTCTCTCTGCCTCAAAGCAGCTGCTGCCTCACTGCAAAGTTTTTGGCTCTTTTTGTCAAAAACAAACAAACAAAAAAAAAAACCACCACAAAACAAAAACAGAGGGGCAGACACTGAATAGAGCCTAACTATGAATTTTTAATGTTACAGTGAAATGGTCAAGTTGTCCTGGCAGGCTGAGGGACTGTGGACCTTGCTCCCATCCCCATCTTCCAGTTTAGGCTTTCTCCTGCTACCAGGTGTCCTCGGTGCTGGGTAAATAAATGCACGCTCTTCTCTTGGGAAATATGTCAGGTTAGGCAAAAAAAGTTAGCCACTTTTCTTTGTTGTGATGGTGGGTTTTTTTCCCTCTTAAGCTTTCCTTGTTGGCTTTTACATGCTAGTAGTACAAAAGCAAACGGGCATTGTCAGTGATCTGTTCTAATGAAGTATAGTCACTTTTTGATCAATTCATGTATTCCTGCTCTAGAACTGACCTTTCCTGAAGTCATGTTTTTGGGAGTCCCCTCTTCTGCTCTGTAAGGCCTTTATCCTAGCACCCGTCACTGCCTTTCCAGTGTTTCCCCTATAGAAAAATGGTATCCTCTGTTCACTAACACTTCGTGGAACAGCCATTTTGAAGTGTTGAAGCAATTCAGCCACAAAATGACTGTTACTGTGGGTTTGTATTGAAATTCTTTTTCTTCCTAACAGCCTGGACTACACCCAAGTGTACGTGAAGAAGTGAATGGCGTTGTTTCTAGTTGCTTATCTAAGTGCGCTGTTATTTCAGTCTGTGACAGAACTCGACTTCAGTGCTTTTTAGGTTCATAGACGTTCTCTATGATTAACCAGTGATGTTCTTGGGCTTGCTTACAAGTATCACACACCTTCCACTGAGCGACCAGTCTGTGAGTAATTCCGACGTTACAGCGGCACTGGCACTTCTCCCTGACACGGAAACTAGGCAGACGAGCGAAGCCTATGCGCCCCTGGGCCGCCCCTCCTCTGTCCTGCCATCCTTCGCCACGTCAAAGCGGTTGATCTTGTAGGAAGCCGGCAGGGGCGGACGCTATTGTGCGTCACCTCTGCCCGCTGACGATCTCGGGCGCGCGGCGCCCCCTCCCGCTGCATTCTGGGAGCAGGGTAGGGGGCGCTGCCGCAGTGCAGCGTGGGAGGGGGAAGCTTGTGGCTCTGGCAGGGGCCTAGTGCGCTTGCGCACAGCGTGGACGTAGCTGGGGCGGGCGTTCTTCCACTGCCCAATGAGAGGCCATTGCGAAGGGCGGGTGGGGCCCGGCGCCTGGATGTTTGGATTCGAACTCGCGTCGCGACCCTGCGGGGCGGTAGCGCAAGCGCAGTGAGCGACAGAGCGGCGCTGCCCCCTAGTGCCGGGGTGCGGGATGCCGGGCGAGGAGGAGGAAGACGCTGAGTCGGGGGTCGGGGGGGCGGTGGCGGCCGCTGCCCCCTCCCCAACAGTCGAGGATGGGGACACCCGCCAACGCTACGAAGAGCTCTGCAGCAGCCTTAATATGGACGAGCGCGCCCGCTCTGAGGCCTGGCTTAGCTACCAAAACATGAAGCTCAACTACACTCTAGAGGTGAGTGGCGACGACACTGGGGGGCCGTGTTGAGACGGTGTTTAGTGGGAAGCGGTCGTGGTCGGGCGACGGACCGTAGTGAAGCCACCACCCCAGAACGGCACAGCCCGACGGAAGAGAGAGGGTTAACTTGGGGGGGGGGTGGAGGGCGGAAAGGGGACGGTCCTTGAGGCGCGATGGCCTCTCCCTTTAGCCGCTGGGCGTTAGCTCGCAGCCGCGCGAGGACACCTTCCGCCCTCCCTCACCCCGCCGACGCGGAGCTGCTAAGGGACGTCTCCGCCCCGTCATAAGGCGCGGTGTGCTGCTCTCCGGTTCGGGAACTAGGGAAAACTAGCCACAGCGGGGAGAAGGTGTTAAAAATAAAAGCGATTGTCTCGCTGTGTTTGTCAGCTTTCAGTTTTTAAATGTCACACATGGTAGAGTTACGTCGGTGACATACGGTGATGCACTCGCTTTCTGTGAAGATGCCTTCTACCGGGTGGTTTTTCTAAAATAAAGGTGGCACTTGTGATTAAAGTACGTCTGTCCAGAGCTCCGCAGCGTTCTTAAGGGGCTTCTCTGTCCGTGACCTGGGAGCTGTCTGTGCAGGGCCAAGACCGACTTGGTAGTCGCGGCAGGTGGTCAGTCCTGCGGTGCCAGGGCCGTGTGTGTGCCGGAGCGGGGACTCTGCTCTGGAGGCATCTCTGTCATATATGCTGCTTGTAACCGCCTGCAATGGGCTGGGGATAGCACGTTTTGCCCGAAGGTGTGTGCTCATCTGTCCCTGTGATACCACGTAGCCCAAGAAATCCACAAAGAGGGAGAATGAGATTTGAAAGGTTTTCACTAGGGTTGATTTTTTTGCTTTAGGTACCAGATCGGGTAATTGCTCTGTCGTGTAATACAGAGGAAAACTCAAACTGGTTTTTGTTGCTTCTATCTGTCCAGGGCTGTAGCCTTTATTTAATGTTTTTTAACACCAAGGTAATGCAAAATATTTTCTTAGGAGAAGAGCGTTGCTAAAATTGCTTAAACTGTGGGTCAAGTGTGAACTTGATGAAGGTAACTAGTAACTAAGTAATTTTAGTTTTGACATGATTTCATTGTTAAGTACTTGTTTATCACCCGGGGCATTTGTAGTTAAAAAATACCAAGAAGATCAACAGAACTTCAAAACAGTGAATCAGTTTTGTCACTGGTTGAGTCTTTATTGCTTTAGGAGACAGATCTGCCCTTTATACTGGTGCTAGATGCATGGCCGAAAAGTGTGGTTTTCTTTCCAGTGACGTTTTTTCGATGCCTGATGTTTTCGTTCACAGGGAAATGATCTGCATTGGCTAGCATGTGCCTTGTATGTGGCTTGCAGAAAAGCAGTACCGACTGTGAGCAGAGGGACAGCTGAGGGAAATTATGTGTCTTTAACCAGGATTTTGCGCTGTTCAGAACAAAGGTAACTTGTTTTACTGAGTTTTTAACACTTAAGAAATCTCAAGGCAGTTTATCAGTTTGAAATTTAGGGATTGAGAAGAGAGGCTAAACGTTTTTTTGTGGTTCCTGCTTTTCAAGGCAGAATCTTTGTGTTACAGTCCACTGCCAGAGAAATCAGACAGTTCTGTTTGGTCATTACTGTGTTACAAAACCACTGGTCAATTAGAGATGGACTTTCCTCTCTTAAATAAGAAAGAAACCAGTCCCTGAAGACCAGTACATCCTTGGAGAGTGTGCAAAGTGTTAGATTCTCAAACGAGAAGCCATTTTTTATTTAGTGTGAAATTTTCACACAATTTATGTTTCCTTTTGTAAGAAGACTTGACTTTTCATGTGTTCTTCCTTTATGAAACTAAAGTGGTGTTAGAAGCTGATGAACAAAGATGTGTTAAATATCTATGTCCATAAGCAATTAAATAAAACAATCAGCTTTATTTGTTAACAGTCTGATTGTTTTGTAACCATGTAATAATAGATGGAGGGGGGGGAAAGTCCTTGTGCATTACTTCTCCTCATCTCCTTTATACTTGGAGCATTACGATTAGTTGAAACAATGCAAGTGCTCCTTTCCAGATTAGAAATTCAGGGAATTGCAATGTGGGTAAATTGTTTCTGTGATTTGGGGTATCAGAGGTTCAAGCTAAGTAGTGTGAAGGAGTGAAATCAAACCCAGATTTATGAAGTGAAATTTACTAAAATTCCGATTTCGTAGGAATTTCTCAGCATTATAGAACTAAGTTTGTTTTATTTAAGTTAATAAAATGATCAGAAAAATTAGGAGCATCTGATTTTTACAGTAATATGACTGATTGTATCTTTGTGACAGAAAGCCAAAACTCTGAATATGTAATTAATGTGGTCATCAGCCAAGGATATAAAAATATTTTGTGAGCTGTATGAACTCATCCTGGTTTCTGGGTGAAGGAGTGGCTCTGAGGACATAGTCATGTTTGCCATACAGCCATTTTAGTAGTATTTTGGGAAGCAGGAATTACGTTTTTGTTGAAAAGTGTAATACGTTTCTGCAAAAATACCCTTTCAGATCTAATCTATTTGGTATTTTCAGCTTGATCGATTTTTTTAACAAGATGAAGAAGTGGGAAGACATGGCAAATCTACCCTCCCAATTCAGGGAGCGAACAGAGAGACTAGAAAGAAACTTCACTGTTTCTGCAGTAATTTTTAAGAAGTATGAGCCCATTTTTCAAGACATGTTCAGATATCCTCATGAAGATCAACCTCGTCAACAGAGAGGGAGAAAACAGAGGTACCTTTGTGTTATTTCCAGACCAATTTTAGAGCATTACTGTTGTCATGTGTTATAAAGCTGCTTGCTTGTTCTACTTGTATTTTTTACTTTGTTTCCATAGCATATCTATATGGTATTGGAGCTAGTTTGTCTTTCTTGATGCACAGTGATTGTCAAATCTCTTGTTCAGTTTGTCAGATGTGAGAGGGTGCAGAAAGTTCCAAAACTGCTATGTTTCTGTGATTTGGGTGCTGGGAAAAGGAAAGTGGATTAAAATGAGCCTGTGGACAAGAGAAATGTTAATATTTCGAAGATGGGAGGGGCTGGAAGAACTTGATTGTTGAGCAATCTGTGTTGCGGCAGTAGCTTGTAGAACAACTCAGCTTCTTTTGCTGCCAAGTAATTCCCAATGTTTTCTTCATAGACTTGGATCTTCTGGATATTCTGCTTTGTAGTAGAAGCTTTGTTTCCTTTTCACTGCTCATATTCAGTGTGCTGTGAAAATTAAATGCTAACCTTCTTTTCTGGTTATTCTGATCTTAACAAGATTTCGTCTGTTGGTGCATAGTCTCTGCTTGGCATTGCCTGCGATTTCTCCTAATAGTTAGATTGATTTATTCCAAGTCGTCATTTCTTTCATCTTCATTACTTTGAAGTGCCACTATTTTGCTGTTTTATGGAGTTATTTTTTCTGCTGGATTTTTGGGTGTTTTGTTTTGGTTTTGCTTGTTTTGGTTTTGTTTGGTTTGGGGCAATTTTTTGTATCTTTTTTTTTTACTTTTTAAGTATTTTCAGGTTGTTTCTTAGTTGGGTGTTTTGGCATTTTTTTTTTTTCCATCTTGATCTTCCTGTGAGGATCATTTAGTGGCATTTGTAAACAAATGTATTTGAATCTGTAATAGAAAGCAGGACTGCACCTGTTTTTGTTAGAGACTGCAAAAGGTGAGTAACTGAGAATTAGGTTGTAGGTGGGATATAATTATGTTAAAATATCCAGCATATACAGAGTTCTGATCAGAAAAATAAATACTACTAGTTTAATTCAGCTGGCAAAGTGTGAAGGAACTTTAAAAATTCTTTTGGAAAATGACACTGATTTCTGTGTTAAATATTTGTTAATTCTGATACTGAGAACCATTCAACTTATTTTTAAAAAATTGAAATGTAATATGATAGAATAACTAAATAAGAAAATAAAAAAATTAAAGCTGAACAAGCTACTGGAGAAGTAGAAAAGAATATGACCTTACCATGAATTAATTTGGCTTGCTCACGTGCATGTTAACACTCTTAAGTTAGATGACTACACTCTGAAGAAAATCTGGAAGGAATGATTGTGTTGGACAAAACATACCTCTGTGCCATTTCTTTGCTGCTCTAATATTATTCTGCCCTGGACATGAGCACTTCCAGTAATACTGGTACAAGGAATGATGCTGTGGAGGTATAAAATTTGGTGCTAGAGGAGGGTTTTGGTTTAGTTTTGCTTAAATCTACACATTAAATACTTGAGCATAGTTTCTAAATTTGAGATTGGTTTGGTTCTGTCGATGGGGGAAGGAATAACAAGCCAACAACAAACTGAGGTTTAGTTGATTAATTCCTCAAGATTTTTAATGTTACCGGGAAGACAAACCAAATTTGATATACGGAAATGTGAAAGTATCAAGGAGAATTAAGCAAATAACCCAGTATGCTACATGTGGCAGTATTAAGAAATAACATATCTTCAAGAGTTGCAAAACTTTTGATTTAAGAACAAGCCTCATGAATCAGTTATATTTAATTTGAAAGCATTTTAAACAAAGGCCAGGAAAGGAGCTTGGTTCTGATAAATACTTACTGTATTTCAGGATTCTGTATCCTATATGAAATCCTGTACAAAGTGCTTTACATTAGTGCAGGATTACACTCCTGTGAACACACAGTTCTGAAAGTCTTTTCCTGTTCTGAGTATATTAACATCACCACACTGTGTAATGTTCCTCCAAGAAGACACATACATACTTGCATGATTCCGAATACTTATGGGGAAGCAATTTCAGCTGTGACTCTCTTAACTACTTCAGTTGGCTGTATGTACCATTTGTTGTATGAAAAATCAGATATAACATTTTCTGTATATTTTAAATTCAAGTACTTAACCTTTGGAATTTAGTTCTTTGGAACTAAGATCTTAAGTTTGCCTTAAAAGAAAACATTTAGGCCAGCCATGTTTATATCAAAGTTACAGTTACTTTCTGCGTAAGTTCTGGCCTGTTACTAATAGAGTCTGCTGTGGTGTTCTGCTCTGGTCGTGAGCAGAATGAGAGGGTCTGCCCTGCACCACTGTGTAGTTTGCTTTCTTACTTTGAGTCCGGCTTTTGTGGGAAGAGTTGAAGATTTTGTCCACTCTATATTAAGGCTTCATTTTGGTTTTGGCTGACTGAATGGTGTATGATGTTTTACTTGATGTTCTACCAGTCTTACTCATTGAATTTACTGCATCTCTTCTTGCTGGTTTTTTCCCCAAAAGACGACAGCCGTGTACCGTGACTGAAGTTTTCCAGTTTTGTTGGGTGTTGTTCGTTCATGCAAAAGGTAAGAGATGTGGAAGTCATAGAGTCATAGAATCATAGAAGTGGCAAATCTGGTTTTTTTCTTAGTTGTTACTCTTTATCAGCCCTTAAACATTGAGAAGATGTGGCCATTTCTGAGTTCAGAAATGCCTTTGGGGAAAGAGTCCTGTCAGAACAGCCTGAAGGAATGTGTTCTGCTTTAACTTCTCCAGGTGTGCGTTTTACTACATGTGAATCATAGAATCATAGAATGGTAAGGTTGGAAGGGACCTCAAGGATCATCTAGTTCCAACCCCCTGCCATAGGCAGGGACACCTCCCACTAGTACAGCTCACTCAAGGCCTCATCCAACCTGACCATGAACACCTCCATGGAGGGAGTATCCACGACCTCCCTGGGCAACCTGTTCCATTGCCTCACCACCCTCACTGTAAAGAACTTCCTCCTAACATCCAGTTTGAATCTACTCTCTTTCAGTTTAGACCCATTGCCCCTCGTTCTGTCATTACAAGATCTTGTAAATAATACCTCCCCAGCGTTCCTGCAGGCACCCTTCAGATGCTGGAAGGCTACTATAAGGTCTCCTTGAAGCCTTCTCTTCTCCAGGCTGAAGAGCCCCAACTCTCTCAGTCTGTCCTCACAGGAGAGCTGCTCCAGCCCTCTGATCGTCTTTGTGGCCCTCCTCTGGACCCGCTCCAACACTTCCATGTCCTTCCTGTGCTGAGGGCTCCAGAACTGCACACAGTACTCCAGGTGGGGTCTGACAAGAACAGAGTAAAGGGGCAGAATCCTCTCCCATGCCCTGCTGCCCACACTGCTCTTGATGCAGCCCAGGACTCGGTTGGCTGTCTGGGCTGCATGTGCACACTGCAGGCTCATGTTGAGCTCTTCATCAACCCAGACCCCCAGGTCCTTTTCCTCAGGGCTGCTCTCCAGCCATTCACCACGCAGCCTGTATTTGTGCTTGGGATTGAGCCTACCCAGGTGCAGGACTTTACACTTGGCCTTGTTGAATGTCATGAGGTTGGCTTGGGGCAATATGCTCAAATAGTTTGTTAGCTTCAATGTGGAGTGTTTTTACAAAGTTTCCAGTATCGTGTAGGTTTTTGATGTAATTCTAAGACAAAAAAAGTAGTTTAGAATTCTAGTGAATTACTACTTAGATGTCATTGTAATTAAAATAAGGTGTATGTTTATGTTTAAATGGTGGACTTCTAGGTGTGAATATTTTTCAAAGTTAACACTCAAATTCTTTTGATTCCCTTTCTGTTACCTTGCTGTCTAAAAAATAAGCACATGCAAACTGCATCGGATAACCATGTGTTGTCAAAGAGGCCTGCAGATACTTGCCTTGTATTTCCCCTTTTATCTTGGATCTAGCACTGTCTGTATAAATGGCTGACTATCTTGAAAGCTCAGGTTGCTGTGGAATGCTTAAGGGGTTCCTCTGTTAACATGCTTCTTTAGAAATAATGCAATGAGCAGATAATATATTGCAGTGTATATGTAACCTTTATTGTAAGAGTAGCCTTAAAGCTAGTAAGAATAGAAGATTTCAGTGTTTCTCTTCATACTGACTGGTGGGAGAAAAAGCTGCAGGAGGCAACAGGATTAAATCCATATTTTAGGCTTAAATCATTCAGTAATCACATTTGGTCTGAAGTCTTTCCTCACCAAACTTGCATCTTAAGAATTTCTGCATAGTAAGAGCTTTATTGAAGTACTGCTTGGATGAGTGTTGACTGGGAGCTCTGTGTAAGTAAGACAGCGTTTTGAGGAAAACAAGACAAGATTTATATTCCTCACTGAAAAAATGTCTTTGTAGATTCAGATCCATTGATAATTTCTGAGATGTTTTTGTGTTTCTTCATAAGAAATCTTAGAGTAGAAGATAACTAATAGTTTTGCTTCTACAAGGAGAGGGATAAAAGGAATTTTCTTTGGGTTTTGGGGTGTTGGGGGGAGATTTTTTTCTTTTATTTAAATTTGTAGTTGAACCAATGTGAAGATTGCTGCAATGTGCTGTGATTTCCTTAATTGGCTGCTTTTGAGGGTAGGACAGAGCAAGCTGTCACAATATTGAATTACCTGGCACTGGTTCTGTTTGATAGAGATTAACTTTTCTTTTTTATGCTGTGCCACGTTACAGACGATGCCAGCAGCTCCCATTTGGAAGTGTTCCTGGCAGTGACTGGACCTTCCCCATCACATCTTTGTACAAAGATATAGAAGGGTGTGTGGTATTACAGGAGTAATGTGCTAATCATTTTATCTTATCTAGATGCCTTTTTCTAGTAACCTGCAAATTCCATTTTACTGGAGGAAGATAAATCTTTCCTAAACAGCTATGTTGCGTATATCTCTGAAACACAATACAATTTTCATCTTTTGTATTCAGTTTAGAATAGGATTCTCAAGTAGTATGAAATACTTCTTCATTTTCCACTGAGTCCAGAGTAAAGTTAGTACTGTACTTTATTTCCACTCAGGATGTTACTTCTTCAGCACAGTTAGGCAGCTCAGAGAGTAAGTAGGTCAGTCTGAAAAATCAGGTTTTTTTCTCTTCTCCAAAATCCTCACTTCTACAGGTAGACTGGACAATTGAGAAAAGGGGCAAAGGGATTTTGAGTCCTTCTATTGTTTAATTACTGCTTACCATGTTTGAGTAACTTTCAGTTCATGCTAATTAGCAAGAATCTTCAGACATAGAAACTCATGGTGAATGCCATATTGGTAACAGCCAATTAAATTATGCAAAAAAAAAAAGCAAAGTCAAGAGTAATTATAAACTCTTAGCAACTCTTAGTCACATTAGCAAATAGCTAATAGTAAACTTAATATAAAATAGCTTATAGTAAACTTAAAGTGTAGCAGCAAAAAAACAGAAATGTAATGCTGGCCATTTAAAGTACTAAGCGTTCACATGAAGTTCCGTTCTGTGTGTTTTGAGGGTTCACAGTAATCCTTATCGTGGCAACCACACATCAGTGGCAAGTTCAGGCTTGTCTCTGATATTTCAGCAAACCTAAAGATCATTGCCTTTGGTTTCACAAATGCAGAAAGCACAGGTCTTGCTCTTGCCTCCGGTACAGTCTGCTAAGTGAGATAGCGACTTTGTTCTGCAACACTGACAGACTGCTTACTGCTTGTAAGGATTTATCTTAAACTGTCTTCACTTTTTTTCTTCTTTCTTTAAAATAGAAATGTGAAAAATAACGTCTCTGCTGCACTGAGATGTCCTGTTCTAATTATTTGGTACCAAGTTGTGACAAGAAGTAACAAGCTATTGTTTGAAATGTCACTAACAAATAATGTGTGTGAAACTATCGACACTTGAGAATTACTGTTGACTATGCTGACAGAAAGGATTACTGTGCTTGTCTTCACAAACATTACTTTGAGGTTTTTATTGGTTAACACTATTGTGGTATTTAGGACTTGTACTGCTTTGTTGTGAGCTTTGAATGATTTGGGAATAACTCCCAGCTGTGTACAGTAGTTGAAATTTTCTGTAGGCTTCATTATTTTAAATAACTTCATTTAAATTCTCCATTGAAATGATCTTTCTTTTAGCAAACACAGAATCAGAAAACTGAATTTAAATTTGAACAAACTAGTACATTACTGGTAGACAAATGACAACATGATTTAGAAAAAAAAAAGTATTTAATGCTGTATACTTCTTGGTGTGTTCTAAGTGAATTTCTTTTATTACTGTAGGAGAGATTTCTTCAAGGATTAAAATTTGGTTTTTATAGTGGGCTGAGTGCTTTGGAGGTTACCTAAAAAAATAGAGTGGAAGAGTTATAATAAACATTGAAAGAGTGATACAAGATTATGCTGTGTCTGTAAATTCATAGCATTGTGATTTACAGTATTAATTAATGGTGTAGTTTATTTTACAAGACTCTTCATCTTTGGCCATTTCTCTAAACACATTGTAAACCTAAATGAGTTCAGTAGAGAGTAATGAATCTGAATGCAAGAGAATTGAAGTTAAATTCATTACTGCTTATAATGAACATGTCCACATCAAAATTTTTGTAAAGAAAATGGATTGGTAAAGAAAAACAATCTCCTGACTGTGAGTTGAATGGGAGGAAATGGAAGGAGGGGGACAGTGCTGCTTTTTTCTGCATGCTTGGCTGTAGCTTAGCAGAAGTTGTTCTTTGCAATGCAGACTTGGGGAGAAAGGGGTTGCTAAGTCGGAATCTCTTCATTCGCCCTTACGTGCTTTTAGAGCCACATTCTGCAGGTGGGGTAGGAATATGCTGAGAGACGTAACACAGCCAGGCAGTGGTGCTCCTGTTGCCAGAGAAGAATTTTTTTTCTTCCTGGAGGCCATTTGTGTTAACACAGTTTGTGCTGCTTCAGGTCATTTATACACTGATTAAGCAGAGTGCTGTGAATAATGGGGTCTGTGATGCCACACTTATCAACAGTTTGGTAAGGTTTGTGTTCAAAACAGCACAGTGTGATTGAAGTCCTACACAACTGCTGCTCTTCCTGAAATTGTATTTTACCGCTCTAGTTGGTGTTTTGTGCCAAGTCTGTGTCTGGTTTACTACCTGCATTCTGTCCAGATAACAGTCAGCAAAGCGTGTGTTTCCAAGCCTCCACTGTTGCTTGTAATACAAGTATCAACAGTTTCTTGGTTAAAAGAATTTTAAATCTATGTTAATTTTCATTAATGCCTTAACGTTAGTCTTTCTAATCTTGAAGGTAATTTTCCAATGATCAGTGATGACTTGGTCAATTCCTACCATCTCTTGTTATGTGCTTTGGATCTTGTTTATGGAAATGCTCTGCAGTGTCCTAACCGCAAAGAACTTCTGAATCCTAATTTTAAAGGTATGTTGAAAAAAACCTGTGTGTCCAAAGTCTGTGAGAACTTCTAAGGCTGCTGAAGTTAGTGTGAATCTGTGTGGTAGGGAGTAAGTTGAATAATACTGATTCAAAATAAGTAGGAATTAATGTTTTCTGTATCTGGCTACACAGGATTCTATTAATGTAGTATCTTGTAACAGAGTGAACTTGGACAATAATGTATTGGGTGAAGAATTTAATTGACTATGAAAATTGGAGGAAATTCAAAGTAAGGAATGGAGCGAATGACATTTTAATATGAATAAGAGAGTGCATAGTGGTGCAGCCTGTATTGGACACAACCAGACTGGGGAGTTCCTGTGAGGCAGCAGTTTGGGATGATCCAATGCTCATATGGATTATTTCTCATTTCTGGATTGCTGCTCTTCTCGTTCTCAATACCCACAAATGCAAGTGAATGGTGAGAAGTTTCCACTGAATTTCTGATGTCATTCATTCCATGCTTCATTTTCAAGGCTGCACAGTATTCACATTTCCTTTGTAGTGGTTCAGATGTGACCTGGGACACTTATCTCAAGTTAATTTGAATAAATGTTGCAGTTCACAAGTGTTGAATTGATTTTTCTGTTAGAACTGATGTTTTTAATTTTTATCACAGCATCTAATTTTTCTAGACCTCTGACTCAAAATTTTGATACGTTATAAAATTGAGTGGGTATTATATAATTAGTAATTCTTTCAGGGAAGATAATTATTTCCCTATTTTAATTTCACACTACACAGACTACATAGCACAGTATGTAATTTTAATAAGAAAACAGGATATGGATTTGGAAGATTAAATAAGTATTCTTAATTGTAGGTCTACCTGAAGACTTTCATAGTAAGGATTGCAAAGTCTCATCTGATCCTCCCTGCATCATTGAAACACTCTGTTCATTGCATTATGGATTAGTTTTAGAAGCAAAAGGCATCAAGGAACATTTTTGGAAGCCATATATTCGGAAACTTTTTGACAAAAAGGTTGGTAAATACATTTGTCATGTAGAGAAAATTCTCCCGACTCATTATCTTCAAAGTCTTTTTGAGAACTGAAATGTCCACCCTTTGTTCTTAACTCTCTTACAGCTTCTGAAAGGAAAAGATGAGAACTTGACTGGATTTCTAGATCCTGGGAACTTTGGAGATAGCTTGTGAGTCACTGTACTTGTGGTTTGATTTGTATAAGATCTCCCAGTAACAAACCTGCACTGGTGTTACTGTCTGTGTCTTAACAGCAGCACTAGCCAGCTGCCCCGTGTATTAGTGTTTATATGTCACATTCTGTTTCAGTTCCTTTACTTTATGGTCTGGGGCATATTTGAGAGAGGGATGATTCTTCACGGTGGTGTAACTTTTTGTCTGCTTTTATTCTTGTATTTCAATCTTTCCTCAAGTTTTGGTGGCTTTTTGGTAGGTAATGTGAAGTGTTCATAAGAAAAAGATGTGCGAGCACACAGTAAGGGGAAAGTGGAAGGGAAAATTTGGTTTGGTGGTATTTTTTTCTTTATAAACCTCAAGGTGCTTGTGAGTAGGACCTGGTTTCTTCTAAATGATATGAAATTGGTACACAGTGTATGATGACATGATGCTGCCTAAGTCTGCAAAATTTCCAGCCAAATAGGACTTCTCACCACTTTGTCATGTTCCTCCTGTAGCTACAGTAAATTGCAGGCAATCAGGTGTAAGGGAGGGAGAACATCCTTCCAACTGTCACATTTAAGATACTATAAAGAAGCTCCAATACTTAAGTCAGGGTTAAAGGAAGTACTGAAGTAGCTCTAGCAGGCCAGAACTGTGTTCATTCAGTAAGCAGGAGAACAAAGCACTGTCTAAAGGAGGTGTGTCTGTCCTTTCCTTCCTGCTATAGCAAAGCCATCAACAAGGCATACGAGGAGTATGTTCTGTCAGTAGGAAATCTGGATGAGCGGATATTTCTTGGGGACGATGCAGATGAAGAAATTGGGACTCTAACAAGGTGCTTAAATACAACTTCAGGAGTGGAAACGGCTGAAAGAGTACAAGTGAAGCATAATTTGCAGCAGCACTTTGATAGAGTGAGTACAACATGGTCTGTGTTTCTGTTTTTATATGGAGAAGTTGGGTTAGTCTGTGTCATAGAATCATAGAATGGTAAGGTTGGAAGGGACCTCAAGGATCATCTAGTTCCAACCCCCTGCCATAGGCAGGGACACCTCCCACTAGTACAGGTTACTCAAGGCCTCATCCAACCTGGCCTTGAACACCTCCAGGGAGGGAGCAGCCACAGCCTCCCTGGGAAACCTGTTCCAGTGCCTCACCACCCTCACTGGAAGGAACTTCCTCCTAACATCCAGTCTAAATCTCCCCTCTGCCAGTTTAAACCCATTGCCCCTTGTCCTGTCATTGCAAGACCTTGTCAATAGTCCCTCCCCAGCCTTCCTGTAGGCCCCCTCCAGATACTGGAAGGCTACTATAAGGTCTCCTGGCAGCCTTGTCCTCTCCAGGCTGAAGAGCCCCAACTCTCTCAGCCTGTCCTCATAGGAGAGCTGCTCCAGCCCTCTGATCATCCTCGTGGCCCTAGTCTGGACC
>VWZE01024968.1:30179-70702 GCA_013396675.1 Eubucco bourcierii
CTGACTGGTCTGTAGTTCCCAGGGTCATCCTTTTTTCCCTTCTTGAAGATGGGTGTTATGTTTGCCCTTCTCCAGTCAGCAGGAACTTCACCAAGTCTGCCATGACCTTTCAAATATGATGGACAGTGGTTTGGCAACTTCATCTGCCAGTTCCCTCAGGACCCGTGGGTGGATCTCATCAGGCCCCATGAACTTGTGCATGTTCAGATTTCTTAGGGGCTCACAAACGTGATCTGCTATAGCAGGCAGATCTGCCTGCTCCCAGTCCATACTTTTCCCTCTGGAACTTGGACATTGTGGTTGGAGCCCTTGATGTTGAAGACTGAGGCAAAGAAGTCATTGAGCAACTCAGCCTTATTCATATCTTTTGTCAGCAGCTCTCCATTTTTCTTCTGTAAGGGTCCCACATTCTCCCTAGTCCTCCTTTTGTAATACACTTGAAGAAATTCTTCTTGTTGCCCTTAATGTCCCTACCCAACCATAATCCCTGCACTTTAGCACAAACACTGTCTTTGTTTTCATCCCAGGTTACCTGTCCTTGATTCCACTCTCTATAGGCTTTCTTCTTGCATCTAAGTGTATCCAGGAGCTCTCTATTCATCCATGCAGGCCCCCTGGTGTTCTTACCTGCCTTCCTCTTTTCTGGGATGCATTGTTCCTGAGCCTGGAGGAGGTTTTGTTATTGATTAGATAGACTGTTTACTTCTGGGTTTTCTTGGACAGAATTTTCTCCTGGCATTGGGTTTTTCTTTTCTTACGTGCAGTAGGAAAAATACTTAGGTTAATTAGCTAAAAATTAGGCAAATCTGTAGGTGAAGATTTTCAAGCACAACAGAACAGGCAGTTCTGTGTGATTGGTTGACAGGTGCTGAGTTGTCCTGCAACTGTTGGGTTCCTCACAACCTATCTGTTCAGCTTCCCTTTCCCTCGCATCTATGTTCCATATGGAGAGGGTTTTGAATTTATGCAAAGTTGCTCTCTACATTGTTTTTGTTTCCTTCTAACAGATGCACTTTAGGTGTTACTATATCTGTTTACTGTTGCAGTGAAATCACTGGGGAATGGAGTTCACCTTGCTCACCTAAAAGCATGGCACATGTGTTTTCATATATATCACTAATAAAATGGCACAGAACCTGATCTTTGAGAATACCAAGACCACTACACATTACAGAACAGTGAGGTCAAGACTTACAAAGTGATCAGGGTCTTCACAGGACTTTAGAGTAGCTTTTGAAAAACAAGCAGTGGCTTTGAACAAGTATACCTATGATTACAGAATAGTAAATGTTCCTGGAGATAGAAAAGATGCCTTAAAGGAGGAAAGCCACAAGAAAGGCAAATAAAGAAGGATATAAGATGTATTAGCACAATTAGATTACAGAGAGCAAAAGGGTAAAGTAGTCTACAGTTCCGCGATCTGCTGCCAGAGTGATAGTTAGTTAATGGCTTTCAGCATCCTGGAAATAAAAGATCAAGAATAACCTTACCGGCAGAATTGGTGCAAACAGATCAGAAGGAAGGAATCAACTATTTAATGGAATAACTGGCCTTTTAGGTTTTGCTGGCACAGTTGTGGGTGCCTAACTCCTGTAGCAATGAAATAGTGTGGGCTGGAAGACAGCAGCTTACAGCTGCAGTGTTTTTGTGCTGTCTGTGCCCTGGAACAGTCCAAGCAGGCCTAGGACGACCATCTTTCTGGTCATATGGAGACTAAAATAAATGGCCACAGGGTAGGGAGACAGAAATAAATCACACTTGGGAGTGTGCAGGGAACATGGGAGCAGTATTGGAAGCCTGGCTTCATGGTGAAAAGACTGCAAAATGTAAGGTACCCATAAAAATAAAGAAAACATCTCTTGGTTAAGCAATTATGCATCTTCTAATTATCTCACCACCTGAGTTTTGTATTTAACCTGTTTAATGTTAAACTATTTTGATGTGTTGGCTGATGCAAATGAATTGAAATGCTGTCTGCTAGATTGAGGAGGATTTTTAAAGGTATCTTAAAACTGCTGAATCTCTGGTTCAGTACTTCTGTGAGCTACACCCACCTTTGGTACTCAAGGGATAGGAGCACACTGCTGGGCGTTTTGGTGTTTTTGTGTTCAATTTGCCTAGCTGTTTGTTTCACACATACAAGATCTGCATTTCAGTGTGAGGTGACATCCACTCTGGTCACATGTTTGAACAGTAGTATTTGATACAGATCTCCAGTCTTTGATTGCTGTCTGTGAGCTGAAACAGGAAATCATTCAAGCTGTTTCTCTCCCAGCCACTTTTTCCAGGCATGTGTTATGGCACTGGGAAAAATCCTACACACTGGCACTTTTAGGTTATGACCTGTATCTAGGTTTGATCTGTGTACAGTTTTATGGTTTGTTTTTTTTTTTTTTTTTTTTTTTTTTGTTGTAGTCCAAATCACTTAGGATTACAACCCCGCTTACTGGCCGCAAGTATATTAGAGAGACCAACCCATATGTGACACCAGTTTCCATAGCAACATACAGTCTGAGTCGCCTTCATACAATGCTGGCAGGACTGAAGAATGCCCCCAGTGAAAACCTGGAGCAAATACTCAGGTAAGTTTTATGTTCAGTTAACCAAATGATTTTATTTTTAACTAGTTTTACTAATAAACATTAATGCTAAACAGTGTACTTTAAAACGTGGGTCAGTCTTGAAAGGCTCTGAAGTAAGTTAGGATCCAGTGAGACACTTAAATTTTAGAAGACTTTGTGTAGACACATTTGTACTTAAGCAATGATTGTAAGAACATAACAGCATTTAAAACCTAACAGTTCTGAGCTTTTCTAGTAGCAAACTGTCAATACAAATTGATCTTGACGCTTATTCCCACAGTGAGTAAATCTCAGTCTAGCAAATCACTCCATAGTGCAGAAGAGACAAAATAAAACCTGTTCTCTATATAGATAAACTCTTGCTTCAGGTAAAAACTATTTTAACACCATTTTATCATACGGAAAGCACTTTAAATATTTTTCCCTGATCGTGAAAAGTTGTGCATCTTTACTGAAGTGTGTACAGGAATAGTGTGCTGTGGCCATTCTGCAGTACACGTGCAGAGAGGCACATGTATGTATGGGGAGATGTTGCTGTAGATTTACAGTTCCATGCTTTTAGCACATTGTAGAGGTAGTTGTAGATCTTCATTTTTTGCCTTGGCAGAAAGAATGCATTAAAAATGTTCTGTTCCTTTTTTCAGGGCTTGTTCCAGAGATCCTTCTCAATCTATTGCAAACAGGGTAAAAGACATGTGTGAAGTGTACTGCCAGAGCGTGCAGGCAGAAGGAGAGTTCAGTAACTTTTCCAAAGGTGGGAAACATTTTGCTTATACATAAAGAATGGAGGTGCCTGTAAGTGCACTGATCTTTTGGAATTAACTTAGATTAAATTATAGGTTATGGTTAGCACAAATGTCTTTCCTATTACTTTTGTCTTTTCCTATATTCTTCAGGCATGCAAATTTCAGTCCTGCATACAATTTTATTATCAGCCTTAGCTTAAATCACTGGAATTTGAGGATACTTTCATTTCTACAGGAGTGAAACTAAAAGCACAATTAAGAGTAACACTGTTTTTCTCAAATAGAAGAATAATAGGGATGGATGGCATAGATTTCTGTGACAGTAATGAAAAATCTGAGTACCTGCAGTCTTTGAGGGCCCTACAGCGATTTCACCTGACACACAAGGATGGATTAGTACAGCTCTTAAAATCCTGCCAGTGTAAACACCAAACATTATTTGCATAGCTGTCACAGTCTGCAAGTCCATAAAGATGGATTAAAAATAGGGTGGATGCTCCTAACCTTATTTCTTACTAGGGCCTTGCTCTGGTTTTGTCAGCATGGTCATGTCAGTTTTCTGTTGTACTGTGCAGGTTGGATCCAGACTGGAACACTTTTCAATGTCTTTTCTAACCTTGACATATGTATATGATAGCAGTGTTAAGGATTGCTCTTACACATGGTTATGATTTTCAGCAAAATCTGGGTTCAGCACTAACTTTGCCTGCATGCATAGATGAATGCAGCATAGGAGAGGGATGCCTAACTGGTTTAGGCCCAGAAACATTGTAGCCACAGCTGCATAGGAAACCACCCCAGCTCCTGAATTGTATTGCTATAGCTTAAGACAGAGACTACCCCTCTTTTACCACATTTCACATGACTGTTTCTGTTTGAAATCCCTGCAGATATTGCTAGTAAGCACTTTCAGCGAGCCGAGGTGCTGTACTACAAGGTCTTGGAGTCAGTCATCGAGCAAGAAAAGAAGATAGTGAAAGATGCTGACTTATCTGTAAGGAAAACTAATCAAATTGTGATTAATTTTTGAAGTTGGGCCTCTGGCAAAAGAAAACATTTGTAAAGCAGAGTAGGAAACTCTTTAAGGGTAAAGCTCTGACAAGCTACTCATAACTACCCCTCAATGGAAGCAAGCACGCAGGAAATAGTTTGCAAACATGGATACATTTTTAATGAGCAAAAGTTCTGTTCTCTCTTAAAAAATAACTTTTTGAAAGCTTGATAATCTTCCTGTTGAGGCAGAAGAGAAAGCATTTTAGTGTTCTATAATTGTGCTGTAAATTAAGCATTAAAACTTGCAACTCTCTTGCAGGCAATACTGGAGCAAGATGTATTTCACAGATCTCTGCTGGCATGTTGCCTTGAGATAATTACCTTCACATACAAGCCACCTGGAAATTTCCCCTTCATCACTGAAGTATTTGACATTCCAGTTTATCACTTTTATAAGGTAAGGTGTTTGGTAGCTAGAAATGCTTACCAAGTCATGAGTGCTCTGTTAAGTAATCTCCTTACCTTACCTGAACCCTTGGTTCTCAGCTTCACCCCTTCCTCAATTGGAAAAGTATTTACCCAAGTGTCTGTCATTCTAGGGTGGGTCTTAGGCATTTAAAAATCACCACCCTCTTAAGCTGCTGAACAGAGCATCATCATTTAGCAGCTGCTACTGGTGCAGCTCTTCTCCAGCAGTGCTTGATATGTTTGCTTAGAATGAGATAAATCCCTGTCTTCTGCTAAAGCTGCAAGACAAGATATGATTCAGTCATAATAATGCAGCTTTAATATTTCTGTTCCTCCTTGAAAATCAGGAATTAAATCTTTATGTACAAAGAAACAAGTACATGATATTGATCATCATTATCTGCCTCACAGGTCATAGAGGTTCTCATCAGAGCAGAGGATGGCCTTTGTCGGGAAGTAGTAAAACACCTTAATCATATTGAAGAACAGATCTTGGAAAGCATGGCATGGAAGCAGGAATCCATACTGTGGGACAGAATCAGAGAAAATGAAAACAGAATTCCTTCTTGTGAAGAAGTGAGCACTACTTCATATATTTCACATAATGTTCTTAATCAGACAGGATGGGAGAGGGTAGCTGTAAGACCTTGAAGGAGAGGCTTTACATGTCCAAACTTGAGTTTCATTCTACAAAGGCATCAGTGCCGAGAGATCAGTCAGTGTTGTGTGCTCTGCTCTGTAAATGGACATCTCTGTAGATACCTCCAACACACAGCCATGCAGCCAAGAGGATTCTTACCCCATACTTGCACAACACAGTGGAACAGTGAACAGAACAGACAAACAAGGAAGGTTTGGACCAGCCACACTTGGAAAGATTCCTCGACGAGAAGAAATGCAGACTTCTAATTGTCACAGGAAAATGCAAGTCCTATATGTTCTAGAGTAGTGCAGGAGTGCAGAGTTGGAGTTAGGTTGACAGTAAGCTTTTCAGTGTTTCTGGATTTAGTTTTTTCCCATATAGTTTTGCTGTTCACATTCATATTTTTTAAAAATGTGTTATTCAGTCAATCTGTGCTACGGCCACTCTCATAAATGTTAAATTTTTAGGTAATGCCACCTCAGTATTTTGAGAGATCAGCTGGAAACAGTGTTGTAGGTTCACCATTGACACCAAGACGGATAAATGAGGTTCGTGCTGAAACTGGAATAGGAAAAGGTGAGACTTTAAACACGGCATGCTTAGGTATCAGAGACCATGGCTTGAACTGTCCACTTAAAGCGGTGTACAGCAAGGAAGCTGCTTTACTGTAAGTGCATAGCCAATTGCAAACATTTCTAAATGCTATTTCTATCTGATGTATAAGACCAATGCATTCATTACTTCAGTGTGAACGGAATACTGGTTTGACTGTGTTTTCAGGAGGTTTTGTATATGAACAGCATAGGTGGATGTATGGCTATGTATAGATTAAGTAATAGCTACACAGACACTGCTTGTGTTTTGGTCAGCATCACTGAAGAATTTGCTTTGTTACCAGAAGAGAAGCCTCATTATGTTTTAGCTTAATGAGGTCTCAAACGTTTTATTGTTCCAAAGAAAATGATAGTGCTGTGTTGTTTATATTCAGAAGCTCATGTACAATTTGAAGTGAAGTCATCTCTTAAAGGAAACTACAGGCCATTAATGTAGACATAAGGAATCTTGAAAAAAGCTTCCTGAAGAGCTTTGCCTGAAATCTTTTGGTTCTCAGATTTGTCACATATTTGCATAATCAGGGATTACATCCTGTTCTTTTTTTATCTACAGGCCTCTCATCTTCTCCAACTACCCTGTATGACAGATACAATTCTCCTACAGGAAATCCTACCAGGAGAAGACTGTTTGCTGATGACACTCCCTCTGACAGTGGAACACTGGGGCGAGTTTCCCAGCAGCCTGTGGTCAGTACGGTGCCAGTTCAGAACGTGAATCCCGAAGCCATGCCGGTAACACCAGTGCCTGGCCAGACGCTGGTTACAGTCGCAACTGCCACTGTAACAGCCAACAACGGGCAAACTGTCACCATACCTGTACAAGGTGAGAGAAGAGACACTGGAGAATCCCATCAGTCTTAGCACATAGTAAGGTGGAGAGGGAGGAGCAGTGTGCTAGTGGAGGAAAAAGCACATTTGAAGATTGGTAAGAACTGCTTGAACAGAGGAGCAGAACTTAGAAACAAGTACAGCACACAACATTCTCACAGCCCCATCCACTTCTTCAAATTTGGCTATTTCAGTGTGCCGGCCTTCCTCAGCTGGCTCGGGATTGAAGTTGCATTAGCACGGAAAAGTTAGTTCCATTTCACTATCTTTTTGTCTCACTCTGAGGAGAAGTCTTTTGATGAAACAATTTCACATAATATGCTTGTTTTATATAATATGCTGAGTTCAAGTAAACAAAACCAAACCCCAGCCAATCACAAACACCATGTCCACCCCTCCCTAACTTGCTCTTCAGATGTTCTTACTTGAATTTCTTGACTTACAGGTATTGCCAATGAAAATGGAGGAATAACTTTCTTCCCAGTCCAAGTTAATGTAGGTACCCAGCCCCAAGCTGTTTCTGGTCCCATTCAGCCTCTCAGTGCCCAGACTCTTGCTGGTACCCTGAACACTCAGATGACTGGGGGAACTTTGCAGCTGCCAGGCCAGTTAACTGTTCAGCAGATCTCTCCTGGAGAGCAGAGACAAACACAGCAGTTCAACACTGTCCCATCCACCAGGCCTCGGAAGATGGGCTCACTTTCACTCTTTTTCAGAAAGGTACTTTTCAGTCTGATTTTTGCTTTGCTTGGTTTGCCCTTGGTAAGACTTCACTGATTGTTACAGTATGTACTTGGTAATAAGAGACTCTTCCATTTCCAAGTTACATAGACATACCTGAAAAGGGGTTTCCTTACATTTGGGCTACTTCCCACTAGCGAAGGAGTAGACTGTCACCACGGCCATCACATCACCAGTTGTGAAGCAGATGGTCCTTTAAAGAGCCTTAAACTGGACATTTTTAAAAGAAAGAAATTCACCTTTGAGGCACTCTAGTTCATTCAATACGGTGGTTTCTGTAGGCTGGGCAGTGCCCTTTCCGTGCTCAGGACAACTCAGAATGTGAGCTTCAAATAAATGTTTTCTTAGCATCAGTCTCAGTACAGTGAATATCTATGTAAGCAGAAAGGGCATGCTTAGTTGTTCTTTTGGCTTATCATTTGCACAAGTTCTGCAGGGTGTACAAGTCTGAACTGCTCTGTCACTGGGTAGGAAAAGGAGTGCTGCTGTGGCTCTGAGCACAGTCTCTATTCCAACAGGTGTATCACCTAGCTAGCGTCCGTCTGAGAGATCTCTGTGTCAAGCTAGATATAGCCGATGAGCTGCGGAAGAAGATCTGGACATGTTTTGAGTACTCTTTGGTACACTGCCCTGAAATCATGATGGACAGACACCTGGATCAGCTGCTGATGTGTGCTATCTATGTAATGGCTAAGGTAAGGTTTCAGCAAAGCAAAACCACGGTATTCTGAAGATTACAAGAACCAAAATCCAAACCAAATCAAACGCCACACACAGCAACCCTCAAACATTCACACAAACTCTGTTCATCTCTTCTTAGGTCACTAAGGAGGATCGATCATTTCAGAACATCATGCGCTGCTACCGGACACAACCACAAGCCAAGAGCCACGTGAGTACAGTTGGCATTACACCATGTGCTGTCTGCTTTGTTAATTAAATGCCTTAGTTCTGTTTTAGGAAAAGGTCACTTGGAAAGTAACATCTAGTAGAAAATAAATGCAGTCTGTGAACAGTTCTCCTCAAAACCCATCAGTGATAGTCAAAATCCTGCATCACTGAAAGCATTTTATGCCAAACTATACTTTAAGCAGAAAAATATCTTTACTTAAAACTGAAAGGACAATGCTCCTCAGAGGAGGCTGTGTTTTCCCCTTGGTAAACCATCTGATTAAACACCAGTTAAGTTTCCAACAAGACTTTCCTGCCTCTCTTATTGCACATCTCACCATCCTTCCGTTTGTTGGACTCTGCTTTCGCTGCAGGTGTACCGGAGTGTCCTGATCAAGGGCAGAAGACGCCGCTGCCACTCTGGCAGCAGTGACAGCAGCAGCCAGCAGAGCTCACCTACAGAGAGAAGTAAAGAAATGAACAAAGAAAGGAGTGAGTGATTTCAAATTTCACCTTTGGGTTTGATTCCACTTCTGTAACACAGTGCCTAGAGTTGGATTTTGGGCTGCGCTGCCCCAAGCAGTTGTTTCTTTAGTAAACGTGAGACACCATCAAGAGTATGTCAATAACATGTAAGAGTTGCTGTAACTTGAGCTTAATGTTACACCCTTTGGCAGTTTTGAGTCTGTCACCACATGCACTTACCTTACCAGGTGACCATGATGGGTGGCATGAGCGCTTGGAGTTTGTGTATGGAGAGGAAATAAGTGCTAGCCCATCTTCACATGTATTTCTTAACACAGTCGTAGAGCTGCAGTAGCTGGCTGTTTTCAGAGGCAGGAACAAGCCAGCCACCCATAGCATCTCTTTCAGCATAGCTGACATCTCTGCCATGTCTTTTCCTTGGTATTTGAACTGACACATGTTCCTTGAATTAACTTCTGCAAAGGAAAGCAAACGGCTGATGCTGTATATTCCTGCCACCAGTTTTCAAGGTATTCGGTCTCAGTTGCAAGGATGAATGTCTTCTGTCATGGAGAGGTAGCAGGGACAGCAGGAGAAATATATATGACTTTTGCAACTTCCCCCACTAAAGCATCAGGAAGTGTTACCTAACTAAAACAAAGCTATTGTTCCTGATCTGAAACTGTGCCAGCTGGCACCAGAAGAGAGCTACTGTTCAAGTATAGCACAAATGCCTGAAAAGGGAGCTTCAGCTCTGATGACACTGATGGAAGTCTGCTCACACAGAAGAGCCACTTGCAGTTTATCCAAGCAGAGGTCAGGAATCAGAAGTGTTTTCGCACAGGGCCTCAGCAGTGTGCTCTGTCTGACTCTGTGCTGCTTTTGGTAAGGAAAGGGACTAAGGGAACGAAACTGTCTTGGTCAGTACTGACACCAGGGCTATGGTCACAGCCATTGATGTGTCTTAAAAGGCAGTTCCTGTAGACAGCAAGAGTCTGGCATCTAGGGGACTGAGGTGCACTGAACAGCTATAGCTCACATAGAGCCTGCTCTCACCTTGCAGCCAGCCGAGACTCTAGCCCAGTGATGCGCTCCAGCAGCACTCTACCTGTGCCCCACCCCAACAGTGCACCCCCCACCCCAACCCGACTCACTGGCCCCAACAGTGACACCGAGGAGGAGGAGCGAGGGGACCTCATACAGTTCTACAACAACACCTACATCGAGCAGATTAAGGAGTTTGCTCTGAAGTACACTTTAAATGCAGTAAGTTACCTTCTGTGCTGCTTCTCAGTAGTAAATAGGCTTTTTACTGTGCATGCAGTAAGAGCTCATAGCCGACCTCATTGTAAGCAAATACAAAGGATTATGTTCTTAACAGCATTTCTCCTTGAGGACATCCTCTGCTGCTAAAATAGAAAGTACTTTTGGTGTCTGTCTGTTGCTTTATGAAATGTACAGCACTGAGCAGCAGCATCTGCCAGTCTCAGACAGCGTTGGAAAAGTGAAAAACAAACAACTGATCTGGCCTAATAGCATGACAAAACTTGGGTCTGTTCAATATGCATTGTGTCACAGTTGTGCAAAAACACTGAGCTGGTGACAGCTCCCAGCTTTACTGCAGTGACACCTGAGATCAGGTGCTAACTTGTGGGTGATTTCCCTTTTCTCTCAAGCAGGCTGACTCTCCTCCGCTCTCACCCTACCCATTTATAAGGATCAGCTCCCCACGCAGAGTGCAGCTGTCCCAGAACCACCACATCTACATCTCGCCACACAAAAATGAGCCTGCTCTTTCTCCACGAGAGAAGATGTTCTATTACTTCAGCAGCAGCCCCTCTAAGGTGAGAGTCAAGACTTGCATTTGTAATCCTTCCTTCTGCCTCCTCTAATTACACTACCCAAACAGAACTTGGGCAACAACCTTTCTGTTTATATTGTCTAGCATGTACTTTCTCACAGAACACTTCAAGCTGTCAGTGCAGGTATCTAAGCTGCAAAGCAATAATGTGTGCAATTTCCCTGTGTACTTCTAGAAGTCACTCTTTGTCTGGACACACAAAAGCCACTGGAGGCATGGCAGTGGTGTGCTTTGCTTTCAGGGAGCAGCTTGCTTGCTACAGAGGGTGTGTAAAGAGAACATAAATACAATGCATGCTCTTACCTACCTGGAGGGGTAAAGAAATCCTCCAAATGGCTCTTAGCATGGAAGGACTTACTAGGTGAATGTGTCATAGGCTGACTACTGTACTCGGGTCACCATGAGTAAAGCAGGAATCTTCCCTGAGAACCATCTTCATTCTAGATAGGAAGTGCTGCACCTGTGGTGTGAGATCAGTCATAACTATACCTGGAAGGCCTTTAAGCAATACATACATCAACAGAAGCAGCTGCCTTGACTTCTGAGTAAGGCTGTGGCATACTCCAGTTATGGGAAGACCAATTACAGTGACTGAAAGGTTTGTCTGTCACAGGACACACTTTGTCCAAAAATCAAGGCTATGTAATCCTGCTGTAGTGCCATTACCAAAAGTCACAATGAGAAATAATTCTAATTTCCCCCCCCCCTCCCCAGAGGCTCAAGGAAATTAACAGCATGATTAGAACTGGAGAAACTCCAACGAAGAAGCGAGGCATTCTCTTAGAAGATGGCACTGAAGCACCAGCTAAGCGAATTTGCCAGGAGAATCACACGGCTCTGTTAAGACGACTACAGGATGTAGCAAATGACAGAGGCTCTCACTGAGGCCCAGGGTTCAGCACCGGTATTTCCACTCTGCTGCTTTGAAGGGCCAGGCTGCTTCACTCATCACAGTCACCAAGCCTTTGCAAGTGTCATCACCTAGGCTCTCCTCCTCCCACTTCTGATCCTTGTACCTGTCAGGAAGGGGCCTGAAGAGCATCCTCCACAGCACCAGGACTGCAGGACACCCTTCAAAACCCTGTAACCCACCCTCACCCCACGGGTAAACACATCATAAGGCAAATGATCCACCTCTAGACCGTGGCTTTGGAAAGCAGATGAGGAGCTTTCCAGTGCCTGGAGAAAGCACTGCTACTGACTTCCTACCTTGTAGTAGGTGTTTAACTCCCTTTGCTCTAACCAGTGCCCCCACACTATTTGCAGCAGTGTCTCACCACTTTCATCTCTGGCCTAGAAAGCTGTACATGTGTCAGAGGGCAGTGCTGTGCCAGGGGAACTGTATTCCAACGTGTCTTGCCTTTTCACAATGCCCTCCACAAAAATAATGACTTGCAAGGAAAATTCCAACAGAGTCCAGTTCTGCTTGGAAAGTAAGATAGGAATAGTACTTTATAAGCCCTGAAAGAAGCTGTCTGAACAGATTCCTTTCATATTCAGGATGTTTTGTGTGCCCAGTGTCACGGGTTCAGCCACCTTGTCTTGCTTTAATGTTTGGGCACCTTGTACAAAGGAAGAGGGTTTTGTTTATGCATTGGTTTTAGCTGTGCAATTTTTCCAAGTGAACTCATGTTCCAGGGTGGCACTTTTGATAGGGCTGTGCAGCATCAGTTTTAAGGCAGATTAGTTTTGCTGTATATTTGCAATGGCACTTTCTAAATGTGAATATATTTTTTCAAAGGCCAACTTGAGCTGTTTTTCCGTATTAAAGCAATTTGACTTTTGTATTTATTTTCAAATTGACTTCCCATGGCTTCCCTCTTCAGCAAATGGCATTAAGAATTAATTCTGACTTGATATGTATGCAGTATGAATGCAGGAAGCATGGGATGTCAGCTTTTTTCAAGGAATTTCATATGCTTGTAATGTTTTCTTGAGAGTCAGGAAGGGGCCACCTCACCCATTGGAAGGACAGTGGTGTCTATATCTCACACATACTACGCTTTTTGGTTTGTTTGTAAAGGACAAAGCTTGGCAGGGGCTGTTACAATGGACAAAATCAGGCTGCCTGGAAGAAGTGTCTCCTATACTAATAGGATAAGGAACTGGTGTAGAGTGGTGGTGCACAGTTGTTTTCCTTTAAAATAGCTGAGAAAGAGGTGCTAGATTAGGAAATGTGTGTAGATTATATATAATAAATATATTGCATAAAATTATATATATAAAATATAAATTACGTGTTTTATATATAGTCTATATATAAAACCATTTATATTCTATATATGTTATTTATATATAATTATATGTGATTTTTATATTAAAAATATGAGAATTATTAGGAAAGCAGTGAACACAGTAAGCACCAGTACAGAGCACCAGTTCACTCCTTGTCACAACGCAGCTGGGGACAGAGGTGCCGTTCATGTCCTATGTAGCACACTCAGATTGCAGTTTTTACAAAGGAAGCAAAAGTTTAAATCTCCACCTTTTCAGTCATTCCTGCTCCTTTTAATAATGGGAAAATTTAGTACTTAATTCCATTGTAAAAACTGAAGTAAAACAAAAACGTCTTTCATTCTTACCTGCATAACAGAGGCAGAATTTCAGAAACTGTAGATGTTCCTGTAAAAATATTTATACAATTGTCAGTTCTTGTTACCGTGCACCCAGTTATGTTACTTTGTATGAGAATACTGCAAGTGTATTTTTCAATAAAGAATTTATAAACTCACCATCTCCTGTTTCTGTGTGCTGAAAAAGCATCCTGTGGGCAAAGCTAAAAATAGCCTGCAGCTCTCAAACACTGGCCTTGAGCTGTTACGCCAAAAAGAAATTACTGAAATGACAGTACCTCTGGAACAAGAAGGGGGGAACAAAAAATAGTAAACACAACATAAAAACAGCTGTAGTAGCTCCAGAACATTTCCTTCAAGACTCAGTTCAGTTGGAAGGGACCTACAACCATTGCTCCTCCAGGCCAACTTGCAAACATCACTGTTCACATAAGTACAGCTTCTCTGACTGCAATATTCTTACAGTGGTCAGAGCTATTCAGAGATATTCAGATACATCTTTTATCAAAGCACTGTCAGGGATTTATATTTAGTTTCTTTTTACCCTATACACCTGTAGTAGGAAAGATGAGAGCTCAGCTGAGGAGAAAGGATCTGATATCAATGGTATCAGTTCCACGCTCATTCACCTACCTTGCTCCTGGAACAGCCTCTTAATACACAAATTCAACTACAGAAAAACTTAGTTCATGTTTTCTCCCCTCCTCAAATAAGAGGAGAGAATTCATGCGGAAAGAAACAAAATTCCATATTCTGTAATTTTTTTTTTTTTCATTTACAATTCCTTTTCAGCTAAATATTGGGGTAGATTTAGCTTAGAGCAATCCAGCCTACTCACAGACCTGCAGACATTTTTAATAGCTCCAAGATAAACAAAATAAACTCAAAATAACCATCACCTTTCACTAGCCTACATCCTATCATTAGACATCCTCATTTTGACCAACTTATGTTGTATAAATGCCAACAACCACCAGACCAAACAGACGCAGCCCCTCCTGACCTGGCACTAGGTCAGAATCTGCCCCATACTTACCTCAAGCCATGAGTCAGTGTGGGGATCTGGGCACCTTCCTGCTTTGTAAAGCCATAGCATTCTGTGCCCACCCTGTTGCAGCCAAGATGAAAGAGCGTCCCAAGATTACAAAGGATTAAACTTTCACATATGTCCTTCACTTAAATGGCTTGGAAAATCTGTAAGTCGGTGATTTATTACAAATTTATTCTGAATATTCAGAGGAACTGTCACATTGTAGTTAAAGACTCTATAGTTCTGCCTCCCTGCCCAGCTCATGGTGCTTAGTATAGCACTAGGCCCATTTTCTGCCTTTGAGTAAACTCTTCTAATGCTACAACTAAAGCATTTAGATTTCAGCCTTCCCAAGAAAAGCGTAAGAGAAATAGCACCAATAAAATTTATGTTCACAGTATTTTGTCTTTTCACACCAGGCCCATGAGCACTCAGAAAACTTTTCCTACACCCTTGTGAAAAAAAACAAAACACCACAAAACACAACCAATCAACCAACCACAACAAAACAACCAAAACCCAACCTGCCAAACCACACCCCCCCACCTACTACANCCCAACCCCCCCCCCCCAAACAGACAAACAAAAAACACAAAACAAGCCCCCCCCAACTAACAACAAAACCCTCAAACCATGCAGCAGCACACTTCCCAGACAGTAGGAGCTCAGCTTTCAGATCAGTTTCCAATTGCTAACTCACAACAGGCATTTGACATCTCAAAGATACTTGCAATTCCTCATAACCTGCCAGATGCCAAAAGCTGCAGGCTGATAGACATCAGTGCTATGCAGAGGAGAGATGACAGTTAAGTGACAAATCTGGCTCCTGCTTCTCTCAGGATTTTACAAGTCCAGCCCATCTTACAGCCCACTTCAGCTATGCCTTGTCTCCTAGATACCTCCCTAGCAGAAAAGGGCTTGTCACAGCAAGCTGCTCAATAGCAAGGTCATGCTTGACCAAAACCCTTTGTGTTAACCATTCTAACAGTCAGTGACACACGACTTGGACAATGCAGTGAAACAGAACAAGTACATGTTGTCACAAGTCTGTCCTATACCGTAAATAAATCAGAAACTCTATGAAATATTTCTTTTAAGTAGCAAAATCAGCTGCACAGGAATCAAGGAAAAAGATAAGAGAGCAATACAAGAAACATTTTCAAAATATGAAGCTAGTTAGTCAAGCAGTTGTGGGAGCAGCAGGGTGGCTGACAAGTAGACTGCTTTAGTATCAGACATCAGCTGTGGCTGCTGCCAATGTGCCTCTGTTGTGCCACACATCTATGCCCTTTCACAGGCATACAAGTGCTGGGGAAGGTGCAGGCTTGATGTGAGCTACTCCCTGCAAACACCCTTCCTGAGAACACAAACTAAGGCACAGTATTAAATATAAGGTATTAAGAAAGACATCTGAAAGCACTGGAAGGATCTTAACCAGAGTGAGTCAACAGCTGGAGTCCTGCCCAAGCCTACATAGTGAGAAGCCATTCCCCAAGTGTGCTGCCTTCAGGTAGGCAAAGCTGCAAGCATTGAAAAAAAAAGAAAAAGCAAAACATGCTCAAGAACCCTAAGTACCTCTTGAGAATCAAGGGGTCTTTAAATAGTTCCCTTCTTCAACCCCAGTCTACACACACAAGCACCTTTGCTTCTGCCAAGGATGTCAGATGTACTGAAAGCAGAGAACAACTGAAGTCCCACACAATAGCTCCGTCCTGCATTACCTGCAAGCTTTCTCTCTTGTAGAAGAGGGAGGCTGAGCAAGACAACAGCTTGCCAACTACTCCCTCCCACTCTCCTTCCCCTCCCTCCCTCCCTCCCAAAGTGCCACATCAGCATCAAGATCACTCTTTTCCACAAGGGCTGGACACAGACTTCTACCTCTTTTTCAAAGATCTCACGGAGAAGTAAATGCATCCACGTAGGGAGACAAAGCCCAGAGCTGTCTGCAGAGCTGCATAGGGCCCACACAGCTGCACATGGTTCAGGAGATGCTGCAGGCACTGCCAGCACACATCTAGAGCATGCTACCTGAGGCAACGCCCCACACCTGAGTGTGGAGACTCACAGCCTCCCTGCCCACAGGATTGCCCTCCCACCAATAGAGGTGGGCCAGATAGTTCCCATGGTTGCAATAAAGGGCAAGAATGATGTTCTTTGCCTTGAAAGGCTAAAAAAAAAGTTAAGTTTCAAACCCTTATTTTATACTGGCAGTAGTTTCCTAAAGATGACTACATGAGGAGCTCTGTAGCTCAGATGTGCTACATGCCCAGTTATTTGTTCCTCTGCTTGCAAAGAAGGGAAACCACATCAGTTCTGAATTTTGCACAGGGCTCAGTTTAGGTAATATGTTTTGGAAAAAACATGTTGAAAGCAAGAGAGCAAAGTTCTTGCCAGTCCTAAGACTTCTCCCACTCCTTCCTTACAAAGGAGTAGGAATGGGAGAAGGGAGAAACCATCACAGAATCTCAAATACACTTTTTGCACAGGTTTATTCTGAGGATTAGAGTTGAAGGTTTTGCCATCACTACCATCAAGAAAGTAATGTTTAGTCTGCTGTTCTCTTGATGGTGCTGGCTTCCCATGTTGCTGTAGAAACTGATACAGTGCTTCTGACAGCACCCAGTAATTCAAGACTCAAAGACCAAAATATCCTACACCAAGTCTGCAGGTGTTAGTCTCTCGTGACCGATACAAAGCACAAAATTGTCTGAGGACTACCTGGCAATACAGATGCAAGTGGAAATACACGGAATTATTCTAGGAATGGTTCTGTAATTGCTTGAAAACAAATCAGCAGCAACATTCAGTGAGCCACCACAGACTGCGCTTTTGCTCTAGATTTCTCCATCCATTTTTAAATACCACCGCCTCATATGATCTTCTCAACCTCATAACAAAGTTGGTTGAGTTCTAAGCTAGAGGAGACAGGTCTGTTTTGAAGATAGTAGAAACAGGGTACTCTGAGTTAACTGCCCTACAAAATCATACCGAGCCACAGACATCTCACCCACTGATTGACTCGGCCTTGGCAAGAACATCCCTTTGGAAGTTACGCACCCAACTACTACCTCCAAAACCATTTAGGGTAAAAAAAACCAAAAAACCCAACAACACAGTGTTTTTAAAGCCATTAGATCTGCTTGTATCTGCTGTGCTAATTCACAGGGCCAGAGCCTTGAGTTTACAATGACCCTTATCTCACACCCAGTTGGCAAGACCTGTTCAAGCAGCGAAGGCAACAACTCAGTTGCAAATACCATGTTCAGAAGGACTCACTCAGTAACTTATGACTAGAATTCCCTTTACTTGAACCTCACTTTTTTTTTTAGAAGACACTCTAATTGATCCTTCTTTTATTAAACTGAGTATAAATGCACATACTAAAGTACAAAGTATATAGAATGGACTTTTTTAGTATTTAGTCTAGAATCTAGGTCCTGTAACAGACACTTTCATGTGTGGAGCTTAAAAGAGGATAGAGAGAACCAAGAACTGCACCTTTGAATAATTTCCTTCTCTGCCTTAAAAAGGATCCTTGCTCTTCACCTGTGCTCTGCATTCTTGTTTAAAGAGGAATTCCAGCAGCACTAGATACTCCAGGCAACTGCTGCATCTCAAAGAAGCTGAAAAAGGTTTAAAGCAACATCATGCAGTAAAATTCCAACATTACCTAAAAACAGAGTAAATACTTAATTCATACCTCAAGTGCTGCACAGAAACTACTCAAGTCATCCTTAACACTACATTAAATCAATCATTTGGTATACGATGGTATATGTAAAGTCTTTATCTATTCGCTTAAGGGTTACAAAGCTGCTCTAGGAGGGAACGGGGAAAGATGGATTAGCTTGTCAGATAAACACAATGTACAAGAACACTCCAGAAACCCCAAATAACACTACATCACACTTATGTATCTAGCAAGTCACTATTCCTTGTTACTCGGCAGTAGGCTTTGCATTAATGCCCCCAGCACAGGTATGAGAAGCCAAAGAAAAAGCAGCCCAGCAAGAATGAATGTTACAGGTTTCTACAGAAAAATCCTATTAAGCACAAGTAAGGCACTATGCTTTGCTAGGACATTAGGAAGACTCCTGTGAAAAGTAAAAGCCTGTCCTGAGCTCACACATTTAGAAAGGTTTCCTGCATGTGGAACGGACCTGTGTTTACCCAGTCTCTCCAGTGCACTACCTCCTGTCACCCCATTAATGCCCTGAACACACATGCAAGCAAGCACACACGTAGCCAGGTGCTTTCACCTTAGCTCCAGTCTTGGCTAAGTGTCTACAACAGAGACAGAGAGAGGAACAGAAGCTAGACCATGGTTTCTTTTTATTTTAACATGTCACTGTTGACACACATTAGCCAAGCTATCCTAAGCAATCCCCTAGACACCTAGGGAACCTAAAATCCTCTAAGACTTTATTAGCTCAAAAGACCACCATTAACAGCCTTAATTTTAGTGTTTATGTAATAAAAGTCTACAGGTCTGACATTTTGCCTTCACTCTGTCAGACTAATGTGTGCTTTAGTGACAATACCCATTTACAGATCAACAATACATCATACACCATCCCCAGATTTATCTTTGCAAAGTGCTAAATGGAGTCTATTTACAATTTCAAATCCTAATATATTTACAATAGAAACCAAAAAGTATTTAAAACCATTAAATATAGTGTTTAACTCTGCTATATTAGTTTACATGAACACAGCTTACCTCTGGCATCATATTTCCAATGCTAATATTTCTGCCAGTAATTTAAGATTTGTTTAAAAAACTGCTATTCCCGGAGGAGGAAAAAATAAAAACTTAAAAACCAACCCAAAACCTCCAGGCATTTCAGAGCCCTGAGGAGTTACCCACCCTAGACAGTCTTCAGGTAGAAGTACTGCAGTGTTCAAGAGAGACTTCCAACTCCAGGCAAGCCTTTAGAACCTAATGCATATGTAAAACATTATGAGTCAGTAATCCATTGAACAGGTTTACTGGAGTCACTGCTACCATTCAGATTTTACTAATCCGTAGTCAAGAAGGAAGCTGCTGCTTTGCTGTTTCTCCCTCCATTACATTCCCTCCACCCACAGAAAGTGTTTTGTGTGCCACTGTCCAAGACAGCTAGGTAGGCATCATCTTCTCTTCTTTGCTGAAAGGTTGAACAGAGCCAGGCTTGACCCATGACAGGCCAGAGACTTGCGTGCTTTTGCAGTGCTGATCTTCTGGCTTCTTCTAGGTAGAAAAAAGTGAAAGTCAGAACTTTGAGATACCTCAAACCCCTTAAGTCCCTTCCCAACCATTTTACTTTTGGCAAATGCAAGCACATAAGCAATATCTCCCCCCCTCAGAGAGGAACAGTAAAAAGGCTACTGGTTTAATCTCTGGGAGTGTGTGCAGCATTTGCAGAACTACCCTCACCTTACAGCAGGGTTTTAATGACTTGGTTTACACACTGCTGCCCTGCACCCTACCAACCATCAAGATTAAAAGATACTCTTTGAGTAGTGCCTTCTGTTTGAAGGCCATGACTCAGCACCACTGCTATTGGCCACAATTCTTCATTCTACAGGAAGACATGTCAATCCAAATCAAAACATTTCTGTCATTAACCTGGCACTGGAACTGCTGCTTGCCTCCTTAGGACGCTGGGGCTCCCATGGAGGAGTACTCCACCTTCTAATAGCTTCTGAATACAAATTAACATGGCAAAGTAGCAACTGATACCTTTGCTATGATACCATGGAGTCTGTCAGAGCCAACCAATAATGGTCCTCCCATAAGTATTTGTCATGACTAAATGCTTGACCAGGAATTATTTCTACCAAACACAATGTAACAAACACCTGAAGCTGTCTACTGCAATTCAGAAGACAACAATAACAAAAAAACAAAAACCACCAAAAAGGCATCAAGCTGAAGGAGAAAGATGCAGTTTCAAGCATCTGTAGATCCATAGTTTAATAAGTATGTAAATTAGATGCCTACTCCAGCAGGACAGAGAAACAGATGAGCTAGCAGTTTTTTTGTATACCAGGAAATAGCCCTGCCTCCATACTGCTATAGGCTCTTCTGTATGCCAGCTACAAACCTGGAATGGCACAGCAAGCTCCAGAAAGCAATACTTCAGTGAAGAGACTTTGTCACGCTATGGGAAACCTTTTGCCTGGCTAAGTAAATTACATCAGCAAGAAAATTGAACCTGCACTCCTCCATCCCTCCTCACACTGTGTGACAAAATTGCCATAACTCAGACAGCGAACAGGAAGATCTGTTCAGCCTGAGCCTGACCGAGTGCTACCTGCCTATCACACACTGCACTCTGGATATCACCTCAAAGCCACATGCCCTGCAGCGAATTGGGACATCATAGCCTTTCCCAGGCTACAGTGCTGGGATGGCCTAGTTGTTTTCCAAGGCAGAGGAACAATACATGTAAATCAATAAGGACCATGGGTTGCAGAAGAAAGCAGAAGACAAGATTCAGGATTAGGAAACTTCCTTTTACAGAAAAGCAAGAGAACATTCTCAGCTACACGGACACTTTGAAATAAACCTCCTACAGGCACAGAAGTTGGGCCTTCCTTGCTATCAACAAACTACTCCAGCAACTGAAGTACCACACACATCTCAGTTACTGAAGATGTTTGCTTTCATTATAACAACATTCATCTCGAAAGAAAAAGGATGAAGGAAAAAAAAACCACCTCATTGTTTGCTAGTAGTACTGAGTCAACATCATATCCCTTCCATTTCACATACCTCAACTTGTTCTTTTTCTTTGGGAAGTTTGATAAAAAATAGAGAATAATGAGACATAGAAGGAAGAAGGAAAGAAAAAAAAGAGAGTAAAAAATACTCAAGTTTTTCTAAGAAGATAAGGATTCAGAACCTGACCAAAATATTTTTCTGTGTGTTATCAAGCTGGAGAAAAGTCACCTCATCTCAGGCCCTGATGAGACTGTGGTAGTTCAGAACATTGCTACACTGAGTTGACAGGCAGCATACCGTACAATGTAAAAAACTTCATGTCAGAAGACATGCAAGAACACAAAGCTAAAGCTGGTAGCAATCAAGATCGAAGTTTGGGCTGGCAAAAAGTAATTTTTAACTACAAGAAAATCAGGAAACCACACCATAGCTCTAGTGCAATGCACCAACAATCACCAACTACAGAGTGCATTTTCTTGCCAGTCCAGAAAGGATACCAGCCACCACTTCAGAATCCCTAAGCACTGTAAGTGAATTATCAAGTCACTCAGTGCAGACTCAAAACTGTTATGTGCCGGGTCATTACGCGCAAAAAAATAAAATAACACCCCCAATCAAACAAAAACCACCATCCACCCTGCTCCCCAAACCAAGAGTATTTCTCAGGTGGAAGCTGTATGAACCAACACATTATTGCTAAGTCAATAGGAGTACTTTGTGATAGAACTCTCAGCACCCTTCAATTAGTCAATGTTGTCTAATTAGAAATCAGTAGCGCTACAGATGAGAACAAGGTATTCTGCTTGTGTTGCTTCAGAAAGTTCAGAAAGAGAAGAAAGCCCTGAAGCTTTGATTCAGTAATGAGGGATCTCTCAGCAGAAGAGAACAAAAGTTAAGGATAGTCAGAAGTGGCAATAACCATGACAAGTGCAGAACAAGCTACCAGGCAGTTAGCAAAAGCTCTTTTCCTTCCTTACCAAACAAACAAATAAATCATCTGCCAAGTGTGGCAGCAACTGAACTGAAAATTTCTACCTGGCTAAACAATGATTTGCTTAAGATACCAAAGTTTAGAACACCACCACGACCACTTAATTAGGAGACAGAGTCAGTTTCAGCACACCTGCTGATCCAAAGAAGGGCTGGAGAAAGGTTTGTCTAGTGCTCGTTCATCAGAAAGAACCTTTCATCCCTTATCAGGCAATAAACCCTGACTGCAGTTAGTATCTGGACTTTGTGCATACCTTTTGAGTCAACATCTTCTCTCTAGCTTCATCATGTATAGCTGGATTCCATGGAGAAAAACTATGGAGAAAATATAGTTCTCTCTTATTTCGCATGTTTGCAAGCTACAGCATAAACAACTGAAAGCAGCAATTTTTCTCAGTTTAGACTTGTAACTTGAAATTCAGCAAACTAAGTTTTCGGTACTAAAGCACACAGTTAAGAAGTAAATCTACACTGTTATGGATCTTTTCAACAAGAAATCCTCAAGTTTATGTTTTCATTTACAATGAGAATTGGCAATTCAGCAGGTGATACATGAAACACTACTCATATTTGCCACAGAGCTGACTGCTCCATTCATGCAGTTAATCTTAAAATATTTTAAAATTATGACCAAAGCTATAGTTAAGCAAGCTGAATTCAAGACAGTCCAAAAGTAGCATTTACTGTATGGGTACCTCTCCTTGAGGGAGATGGGGGATAGCGGGTGTTAAGATTTTGGTTGTGTAGTGACAAAACTGACAAGGAAACAAGCATCTCATTATATTCACTCAACAGTAAAAAAAAAAAAGGAAACAAGGGTAGGAATATTCAAAGTGTAATCGTATGTTGCTATAATCGTAAGAGGAAAACTACACACCTATCAGACAGCTAGGCAAAGAAAGGTTTCAAATATATACCCAAATTTATACCAAAACTGTTTGTGACACATTAAAACATGGTGAATTTGCTCATGGTACTTACATTATTGCATAGGGATCCTCTATTTTGGGCTGATCAAATAAATGACTGCTGCATAGCTTGACACTGTCCACAACTTTACTTTTGAACAGCTGAATATCTTTTTCATACCTGCAATGGAGAAATAAATAAAATGAAGTGATTCCAAGGAGGAATCGTTGTTTCATCGTATGTTTGTTCTAGAAGCACAGACTTGGCAAAACTACTTTAGTTCCTGGCGCAATCAATTCTGGAGGCAGAGACCACAAACTGATAAACAACTTTACAAACCTTGTTTCTGCAAGTCTGTGCAAAGATCTCTTAAGAGATCATGTGTGTACACATTGAAGATACTTACAACACTGCAGCCTCAGGGTTCAGAGGACTAGTTGTATCAATCTTGTAGAAGACTCTGCGAGCATACATTAGCACTTGCCATATGTGATTATGATTTCGCCTAAAAAGAACAAAACACAATAAAAAAAGGAACAAACTTCTTTCAATTTATACACCAATATGTTACCACTAACCTCCATTTTGCGAATGCTCTTTTCACATCCAGTTCACCAGATAAAGGATCTACTAATGGGTGGAAGACAGGTACATCAAAAACCAAGCGCTGCATTAGAAGAAAAGGAAGTCATTATGACAGCTTCAATCCTAATGCTAAAACAGCTGAGTGAAGGTCAGTCAGATGTTGCTTACAAATACTAATTGCTACTGTTTTGAAAGAAAGCAACCAACTGTGAAACTGAAGCCCAACACACCCATGTTACATGCAAGGTCTTGTCCTCTCTCACACCCTTACCAGCAAACCAGGAAACTACTCCAGCTAACTGCACAGGCGCTAGTGCCTGCATATGTAGTAATATCACAGAAGGTCAGATCAAAGGTTTCTGGTTCAGCTATTTGTGACCAAAACCTTTTCACATACTTCAGCTACAATTAATGATGGTATTTCTGTACACATTAATTCTGCAGTGACACCACAATGTCTTCACTTCTGTACAGCTAGCTTCTTCTGCTGAAAAAACTTTAGTCTAACCTTTGAAACAGTTTCCTACTAGTTCTGTTAAGGATAATAGCTTCACACAAAACTTAACACCACACAGGCAGCTTCCTGACACAGCAACTTGTTCTAAGTTACAGCAGCTACATACACCTGTCCTTCTCTTAAAGGGATCTGGCCAAGAAGGCCTGCTGCTCTGCAGAATCAGACTGCTACATAATTTTAACTTTTTAATTGATGTAATAACTTTGATACTTTTCCCTAAGGAGAAGAGGAGAAAGCAGAAATGGAAGGTAACACCATACTATCTCCTTCTCCCTTTGTTTCACCAACATTCTCCTCAAGTCCTTTTAGTTCTTTCTTTTAATATCATTTTGAAAAGAGACAGGGAAGAAGTTCTGTGGTACTACAGCAAGCACAGTACACATGCATGGATTTTTAGGTTCCATTATACTGCTACTCAGAAATCGCATATTTCTTTGTGTTTCAACATTAACTCGCCAAGGAATAGCAGATCAAGAGTTAAGGTAAAGAACTGGGTGATTAATATTCTAACGCATCCAACCTCAGGAAGTTCACTCCACACCAACCTCAGGAATTACAGTAGTACCATTCCTCCACAGACATTAGGAACTCAAGATATCATAAACTCAGTCAAACTGAACTAGCTCAAGGAAATGAGAAGCCAAGTGGTATATTAGCTTTAACAAAAAGTTGCACTTCAAATAACAGAACACAAGAAAAATGCCAAAGTGCACAAGCACTTACCGGGCAGTCTCCATCTGGGTAATTGTCAGGAATATAGACAGTAAATTTAAACACACCATCCTGGTACAGCCCATGTCTTATGAATATCACACCAAACCACACTGCAAACAAGAAAGTTTGCTTGAGTGAAAGAATTTAGAAGTGGAAAAACACAGATTTTAGAAACGTTAAAAGTTAAGTTTAAACTTACTTAATGCTGATCGGTAAGATGGCTGCACATAAACACCTGGCAACTTCTGCTTTACAACCATGGTGCTGCAATCAGAATCAGTATTGAGAATAGTTCCACAACTAAACTAGATTACAGCAAGATGACAACACTAAAACCAGAACATAACATACAACAAACAGCTTAAACAGGAGACTTCTCACAGAAGCATATGGTGCCCAACTCAAGGGCAGACTGCTTGCAGGAGGTCATGGCAGAAAACCAGTGAAATCATACTCTTTCACTCTTGGTTTTCCTACCCTACCACTGAAAGAGTTACTAACAGGAAACATTATTTCTCCCAATAAAAGTGGAAGCAGAAAAGCAGAAACAAATTCTTTCCCCACATTTAATGCATCTCAGCAATGAATTTTCCACTCTTCTACTGAATCCCTACCATCAAAGTAAAGAAAAAAGAACTGCAAGTTAGTAATTTTGAAGGGTTCTTTGCAGACAGTTGTCATTAACTCTGAACAGTGACCAACCCTCAATTTTTAACCAGTAGATTTTCAGTTTTAGATGGGACATGGCTACAGGTTACAAAAAAAATTACAGTGGCAACTGACAAACAACACAAGACAGTATAAAGAGGCCAGTCAAGAAGCAGGATACATTAGACACCTGGATCAAGCAATCCCAGGCATCTCATTAACCAGACAAATCAAATAATTTTCCCAAACTTGCACTCATTTGCCATGTCACTTCTTCTGATGATAATCCAGTCACGATCTTCAGTCACCAGTGTCCAGTGCATTCTGAAAAGAGTTTCTACTACTCCCTTTGTCTTTTAGGGGAGACCATTTGATAAACAGCACTAACAGGGTAAAATGCACTGTTTTTACAACCAATGAGCAAAGTAAGTTAGTAAGTTTAACCAACTGTACTTGCATGGGGTACAGATTCTGCTGAACACTATAAATGATAAGCCAAATTATTCACTTCATAGGTTTTCTAGCTACTCAGCAGAGGTCCACTAAATTGAACTCTACATGCTTGCACAAATAATTACAGCAAAATACTAAGTTCTTTGATTGCTATTTCCACAAAATTAATTATTATTTCCCTAAGAACTAATCTGTTACATTAGAATAGTTTATATTATGATGGCAATACATTTTTGCATGCTGCGGAAGAAAAACTTTTTTTTTTTTAACTAAGTAGTCAGGGTCAGTTCCATGGCGGGGGGGCGGGGAAATAAATGCTTGGAGACTTCTCAGTTTCAGTTTAATTGTTAGACACAACAACTGAGACCGAGTGTTGCACAAGGACTCTAGGGATTTCATTCCAAAAGGCACCACATAGTTGAGAACCCAGTATGTTTATTACAGAGCAAGTCCCTTCAACCCTATAAAACACTTTATGTAAATTTATGTAAGTAGAAAACTGTGCAGGCAAGTAAGAGACTTGCATACTCCAACAGCAGTCATTGGAGCGTATCACATGCAACTGGTCCAAAGAAAGCTATTTAAATTGCACTAACTCTTTCCTTTGTAGTTTTCTATTAAACATCACTGAAAGACAGGAAAGAATATATCCTTCCCAATATCCATTTGTTAAGTCACATCAGGAAGCATTTAAGTGTTCCACATAACTAAAGGAAGCTTCATCTCCCTGATGAAGTCAGCTCCATCAGACAGTACCATACATTCATAACTATTGGTTCACTAGATATCTGCTTTCTTTTAATTTTATTTAAACATTTGTTTTTAAATAAAAAAAAAAAAAGCTATTTTTTAACAAAAAATCTATTAAAATAACTAGTCAGGATGCCTAAATCCAAAATGTGTTTAATTCAAAACCAACAAATAACAGTAATTCAGACGCATATCCAAGCACAACCCTCAAAATCTCATCTTATTTTCCTCTCCCCTTCTACCTCAAGAGAGTGAGACTGCTGCTCCAGAATTTTGTGGAGCTTTGGTTTTATTGTCTTCTTCAATGATTACTGCAGAGATGGCAGGCAAGAATGAGATCCCTGCATGCTGTTTTCCCACTGAACTTCTTAAGCCCACTAACCTAAAAAAGATCCAGAAGAATGAAAACTTACAATTCTGCAAGGAGGGAATACTCCAAATAAAAAGGCCCATAAGAAGCATGTGTTCCATTGGTTGATTGGGATGATGCAGCAGGTGAAGCAGGCTTGGTTATTGGCACAGCGTTCTTTGGAATAGAAGGCAACTGTTTCTTTGTAGAAGCTCGCAGAGGACTGCTTCGCAGCTCTCCACTCAGAGTCTTCTCTTCAGCATCAGGTCTCTGTCAGATTAATAGAGAACCATGAGTTTATAGGTTGGATTTCATAAACATTTAGCAAATTAATACATTTTATCACAGGTTTAAACTCAACCTTGCTAATTTCAAGTTTGGCCAATGAAACATCTTTGGTTTCAGTGTCCTATTGTTTGGGAGCAGGGAGGTAGCGGCATTGTGTCATTGGGGTTTCTTTTTAAACAGACTTTTATTCAATCAGACTTAGCCTACAAGCACAAAAGTAAGCAACGTTGGACAGGAAATCTGCAGATTAGGACAAATGCTTAAGGAGGCTTACATTTATTTAGAAACTGGAAACAGATAGTATATAACATCAGCTTAGAAGTTAATCTATTTCTAGCACAAATTTCAAGACAAATCATTTTTACTGACAAGCGTCCTCACAGTGTAGACTTCAAAAAGTCCGTAATGTAGTAAAGCTGAGATGGAATAAGAACCTTTTACAGAAAAATTCATTTATTTTACTTCCTGCCTGTGCTTCAGACAGCAACACTCCACTCAGAACTGACCATATAGCCCATTACACTGTAAGAAAGTCACCATTTGACAGTAATATAGAAGTTCAAATAGTTTTGCTGTAGCAACCTTTTTAGGCCTGCATTGTCTTCTACTAAAAATACTAAAACCAAAAAACATAAAACAAAAACACAAACAGCAAACTATTTTTTTCTACTTCTTTGGTCACTGCTAGAGACCATTCACTATGTACAGACCTCAAAATCCTTCCATAGATTGCCAGGCAATCCTGCAGGCAGCAGACTACTGATTAGGTTGGTTGTGGTGACTAAGACATGATCTAAGAGTTGTTTTTATGCACTTGAGACTTGGACTAGTGATGACATCTAAGTCACAAGCATCATCAACAAAGTTATATAAGCACCGAACACCTGGTAAGTGAATAACCCTACAACTGTCATGCTTTTATCATAGCTATCATCGGAAGTAGCAATAGTATTACCAAGGCACCGTTTTGTCTACACTCACTGCACATGCAGTGCCTGGCTAACAGTAAACAAATGTCCTACAAAACTAATGCTTCAACCATTGGAACAAGTTTGTTTCATCTTTCCTACTTAAAGATGCTTCAGGTAAAAGAAAGTGACCAATTCTGTATTTGACTCCATCCACAGGCACACTTCAGTTAATGCAGCTCAAAGCTTACACTTCTATTAAAGATCAGAACCCTTGGGATAAAACATGCACTCTAGTTGTCGAACAGCCTGCTCTAGTACTGTTGCCACCACTCAATATATGCAAACATCTTGAAGCATCCACTCATTACAAACCTTGCGCACAGAACTTGTAGACATGCTCCAGAAAGGGTTCATAACGTGTATTCCAAACAAGGGACTGAAACTTCTCAGTGGTTTTGGTGTGTCTTCAGGTCTCTTTGTTTTATACCTTGAAAAGGCACAGAGTTAATATGCATTCTATACAGAAATATAACTCAACATATAAACAAGATGCAGATCCAACTCTGCAGCCAGCTTTGTATTTGTTAGTTTTGGAAAAAAAATTCTTATAGACAATAAGATTGACAACAGTTAAAACTGCTAAAGTTCTATTAGATATTAGACTGCAGTACAAAAATATAGTTGTCTATGAAATAATTTCTGCCTGTGAATCTGTCCTCTTTCTGCTAGACAGACATTCTAGACTCTGACTTCTGTGTTTTGTCTCGCCAACTGGAAAAAAAACACCATCTATTGGCAGGTATAGTCAAGAAAGCTCCTCCACACATGCAAATGTTAAAAAGTTATCAGCTCACCATTTCAGTTCTGCAACAGCTCACTCCTGCAGCACAGTTAAGTGCAGTCCCTCACACACACTGCTGACTTTGCATGTTTCTGAAGCGCTCCAGCTTGAAAACACCTGTCATTCCTGGTGAAAGAGATGATCCTCCCATCGCATATGTAATGTGTCATTTTGTTTTCATTCCCACTGGAACACCACCAGGAACAGACAAAGCCGTAGAACACACAAGTTTTCTTTCTGTAGCTGATTTAATGCTTTCATCATGAGCCCTATTTAGATCAACAAGGACTTCAGCAGTATTTGGAGTTTCAGTGTATCATCTAGTATACATATCCTTGGGTTTTGTTCCTTTTTAAACTCCTGTTAATGTTTGTGCAAGAGTGCTCATCTACAGCACCTCTTGTCTGGCAGAGCTTATTTCCTCTACTCATTTTTTTTTTCCCTCCAGTTCCCCTAGTTTTCCTTCCTCTTGCCCCTCCCATTTCTGGTAACATTAACAAATGTTTTGAGGCAAATGACTTCACTCAAATTTCTTTAACAGAAATTCATACAGCATTGATCAGTTCATAGGATGAGAGAGAGAGAGAGAATAGCACAGGGTTCTAGTGTGGTCAACACTAAGCTCTTCTACAGTTTGCTAGGCACCACTTGTTCAACCTTTTTTTAAAATATAATTTAAAAAATTATATTATAGAGATAACAGTAACCAAAGAAAAACAAAACACTTCCTAAAATCAAAATAAATGCCAATCTTGGTGAAAAGGGGGAAAGAGTCAGTTTATCCAGTATCAGTCTAGCAACTGTGCGTTTTTAAAAGAAACATTGATATCAAATCATAGGCACCCTTCTAGACAAGGTAAACATTGAAAAAATGCAAGCGCCACACAGAAAAATGCTGACAATTATTTCCCCACCCTAAAACCCATCTCAACATTCCAGTACATGCTCCTCTAGATATTTCTACTCTTCAGTAGTCAGAGAGCCTCACATCATCATGAGTCACTGAAAACAGAAAGCCAAAACACAGCTACTGCACTGGGGCATGCACTGGGGCATGCCCTGGGACAGCAGGGAGAGATGTTTTCACTTTTCCTCATCTCCTTCTGGAATGCAGAGTCATGCCAGAGGGCTATGTCACAGGCCTTGTCTCGTCCATGAAACCCAGCTAGACAGCAAAACACTAAACTAAGAAAGTACAAAACATTTCCTTGGGTAACTTCAGGGCAACCAGATGGTGGAAGAACTGGTGCACAAAGAGAGTACCTGAGCACTTGGTAAGATGCAAAGTGCTGTAGCTGAGGTACAGGTTGGAAGAAAATTATCTGGACTCTGGAATGATTACTGTGCTTGACTGATTTTTTTTTTTCCTCTGTTTTGGGCTGATATTTTTTTAAGAATAGGTAGCATAAATGTGTTATTCCAGAACCAGAAGTATAAGATACACGACATGAGCAAAACAAAGGACAATGTATGTACACAGAATCCAGCCTAACATATTACCAGTGAAAAAGAGAAGCGATGTAGAAGCTTAATAACTGGTGCTAGATAGAGTTCCATCATTGACTCCACATTCCAGAAAGTAGCTATGCATCTTGGGACAGTTCCTGCTCTGCTGAAAACCTTTTCATTACACAGACACTTATTTACAGGATATTAAGTGCACTTTATATCTAAAAAAAAAACCACCAAACAAAACAACAACAAAAAACAAAACCAAAAACCCCACACAAACAAAAAAACCCAAACCAAACAAAAACAAACAAGCAAAAAATGTTACTTTAGCTCTAGTTAAAGTACAGAATAACTTCCAGAGATTATCCAGTTGCTTGCCAATAAGTCATACATGGTGGTGTCCTTATTCACCTGATAAAATACTATTTATGGTGGAAAACTCATAATCCGAGTACTAGTTTGCCAGAAAAGAATAATTTTAAAAGCCTTTCAAGGTGTTTTAGACTTTATTTCTAATCATATTCTTGCTACATATGCTATGTAGAACCAGTACAACATCAGTACAAGAAACTTTTCTGCAACTGCTTATGCTCTCCAGTGCCTTCATCTCATAAGCTTCTATCCCACATTAGTCACAAGTTTTTTTATTATTACTTTTTAAAACTCCAACAATATTTAAATTTGCCTGTCCACCATGCTTCTCACTATGGTGAAGGTCAGCAACAGATAAAGGAGAACCAAGCCTCGTACCATGAAGTGGAATTCCTAGGCAGTTCAGTCTTTTATCTTGCACAGAGCTATGGTGTCTATTATAGATACCCATCACAGGGTATCTTACAGACCTGTAAACATCAGCTTTGCAGAAGAACCGAGTACACTCTCCTCACTTCATGTAAAGAGAATAAACTCACTCAAAATCATTACTCTATCTCCTTCCACACCATCATTCACAGTACCTTATCTAAGAAAAACCTCAACTGCTCAGTAGTACATTCTACTAATTTCTAATACTTCAAGAACAGAAGATAACAACCCTCCTAAGCAGCCCTCCTCCCACAGGCTATTCATAAATATCTTTTTCTCCAGTGTTTTTCTTCTAGTATAACAGCAATTAAAGCCAAAAAGACACAACACTTTTAAACTCTTTTAAAAAGAGTTTAAAAAACTGGATTTTAAACTCTTCTTATTGAAATGGCCTTCTAACTTCTACACAGTGCTGATTACTAAGGTCCTACCCCACTCAGACCAAGAATGCCATCTGCTGCCAAGCATGACCTTATCTTGCACTGAGGTACACAGTACATCAGACCAGCCAGGGCAAATACAAACTTCCATAGTACTTCATCATCACTGTGAAATACTTAAAAAAACAAAGCTATCAACAATGACAACCAAAATTTTAAGTACTTGGCTTTTGCACCTTCTGCCTCTACACTAGGCTTTCTCTCTAAAGATTATTCCTATTATTTAAACCTACTGCCATGTCATGTGTTATATCTGTACCCTGTCATCAGCAGAGCCATTAAATACAACACTAAACCAATCTGGCAAGAACTTTTATCTGTCTGAAACAGAGCATCTATCTAAATGTCCTCTTGAAACAAACAATTCCTCAAGAAGGGGGGCGGGAGGGGAAGTATAGGCAAACATATGATAGAAAAAAAGGCATATTTTTTAATGTTTTAATGTATTTTATTGCCTACATAAAAGAGAAAAGAAACATTCCTACACCTAAGAATAGACGCAGTTCATTAGGCACAGCACTACAGAACTGTACACACTGGTCACATGTTTGTCCAACTGTAACTGACAGCTTTCCAGAACTTACTTCTCAGCACACCTACTCCTGATCCTCTTAGGATCCAAAGACTTCATCAGCCCATAACTTAACCTGGACAACAAGGGAGTGGGTAAAACAACGCTGGTAGTGAACAGACACTGACCAGTCAAGCCTGTTTACCAACTCTTTCTCCACAAGTGGATTGCATCTTCCATACCAACACCTGCTGCTAGGATTTGAATCTTCTAACACACTTCTCAAAAAAAATCGTAATCCACATCAACAAAGCCCAATCTTACACAAAGCCAACAGTTTAAAAGACACAAGAGGATGACCTTCCCAGTTTCCCAAGACAGCTGGGTTTTCTGTGGGTACTGTCACCTGAAGAATCGATGGATCACAGGAACAAATCAAAATAATAATTAAAACAAAAGCGAAAATAAAAATACAACAAAAAACCCCAAAACAGTCCTGTAAAGTCCTGAGCCCATAGAAGAGCGAAGTCTTCCCTGCCAATCCCCGACGGTATTTCACGCCGAGGCCCCGGTTATGCTCGACACTGCTGAGGGACGCCGTTTGGAAGGGCGCGGAGGGAGGCCCGCCGGCCCCAGCACCGCTGGCAGCCGAAAGGCTCCGATCGGTCGCCCGAGCCCCGGTACTCTACCCCGCCAAGAGATGCCTGGAGTGAAGAGGCCGCTCTGTGCCTCACACGGCGGGCAGTGCCGGTCTGGTCCTCCCGTAAGGGACACGACTGTCCCGGCCGGCAGATGCCCTGCGCAGTGGGGCCAGCTCTTCACGCGATGAAAGAAGGGGCGCCGGCCGCGCTGGTCCAGCCCCTACCGGCGACAGGTGACACTCCCAGGGGGTGCAGGCAAGCGACCCACCGCTAGCCCTCCCGCGCAGCTGGGACCGTCTCTCTGTGACCACCGCTGGCGCCAGGCCCAGGAAGACAGAGCTGGGGCGGGCGCTGTCAAGCCACCGCGCTCCGGCGCGCGCTCGCTCGCTCACCCGCACTAAGGCTCTCGCCGCTCCGCTGCACGCGTGGCCCAGGCCCGCCAGCCGCCGCCGCTCCCCCTCTACCCCCGCCACTGCCCCATTTAAAGCCCGCCCCTCAGTATCGCACATCCGGACCCGGCCTTCCACTTGGCCAATTGCCGTCCGGTTCTTCCGGGAAGGCTCCGCGGAGTGGGGCGGTGGAAACAAAAGCAGCCTATCACAGCCACCGCCCTCTCCCTGATGCGGTAAGGCCGACCCCTCTTCTGTCACGGCGAGGGGCAGGCGGACGCTGAGGGTCCCGCCCTAGGGACGAGGACTGGTCCTAGCACCTGTCCGTCCCGGAGTGAACGGACCAATGGAACAGTGGTGACGCACCTGTCACTCTCTCAGCATGAAGAAAACGCTGGGGCTGGAGCTGGAGCTTAGAGAAGCGAACACCTCATTGGCCGGCGGGAGGAGCGGGGAGCCGAGCCATTGGCCGACACCGCGAGAGGGGCGGCCATAGGCCGGCCCGGCGGAGCTTGGCCGCGGCAACGGGTGGACATGAGGCAGCAGCGACGCCGAGTGGTGCTACTGCGGAACGGCTAGCGAGCCCTGAGGCGGGCCGGGGACTCAGCCGTCACCAGCACTGCGCTGGCCCTGTCCGTGTGCGTCACTGTCCTACTGTCCTAGCAGCAACTGCTGGCGCGGTCCGCTGGGCAGCGGCTGCGAGGCGCAGTCGGAGAGGTTAAAGCGGCGGACTGCCGTCAGCTGATCTGAGAGAGACCAGCGAAAAGGCAGGAAGGCGAAAAAGGTGAACGGGTATGAACCACCACAACTGTCAGGTAGTGCGCCCTGGGGAACGGAGAGGCCAAGGTGCCGCCCTGTACCACGAATGGAAGTTCGGTGAGCACAGTGTGTGTCACACGGGAACGACCCGGCACAAGGCGAGAGGAAGGCATACGGAGCTCGCCGACTCCCAGGCTGTCTAAGCCAAATCACTTCCATACGAGAGCGGTGCACGGGCCGTAGGCAGGGCTAGAGAGGAAGAGTCGTGAGAAGTTGTCAAGTGCGCAAGCTCTCAACAGTTGGCTCAGGCCGTCATAATTCCTCAGCCAAGAATTCCAACCTCTTACTAGTGATAGCTTTAGCAGTCATGAGCTTCGGCCACCTTTTTTTTTTTTTTTCCCATAGCAGGCTTTTACAAATCCACATTTTATAAAACACAGTTTAGCTGGCTTTTTCCTTATTTAATCTAGTAATATATACCACCTTCCATACTGCAGCTAAGCAGGTATGCATACACAGTGGTAGTCTACATTTAACATACACATATGGATCCATATAAAATTTAGCTCTAAAGAGGTGCTGAAGAGAAAGAGCAGAAGAACAGAACTCAGAAGTTAGTTTCTATTTGTAATGAGACTTCCCTTGAGCCCAGTAAAACAATTGCCAAAAAACACTATACCAAAACTGAAGTAATTTGTCATGGTTTGGAAGATGACAAAAGAAGTCTATGCTTTTGCCAAGTATAAAAATTACAGAGAAATTTTAAAAATCAATGAATACAGGGTGAATTTATTTTTTATTCCTAAACTATGACCAAAAATACCATGCTAAGGTTCTCGCTTTGTCTCTGTAATTGTAACCTTCTCCTATCTTCCCGTCATCAAAATACCACTTTAAAATCTTCAGTCTGTTAATGATGTTACTCTGGCCAAATCATCATCTCGGTTTCTAAAACCCTATTTCAATTTCTTACTTTTCAGCATTCCAAAATTTGGGTACATACGCTAGTGCCTTCATGAAGTAGCAGTCACATATTACGTCCTTTTCTTTCTTTATCCCCTTCCTGATATATTTTTTTTTTCCTCTCCACGTCTTTCCCTACCCTCTCTCCTTTGAAGGTTGTTTCCAGTAATCTTTTTTCACATGGTTGCCTTCATCACTCTGCTTGTCAGACCTAACGATTCCTCAGAGTCTCTTGGCTTGTTTTAGGTCCTGATCTTGCTAATGCATGAAAGATGGTCATTAAATGCTCATTTACATGTTATGCAAATGTCATAGATCTCATATTGCAAAATTCTGTGGCTTGAACAATGTTTTGGTGTTGTTCAGAGTGTTGCAAAACACACTCAATGTGAATGTAATTTTTGTTTTGATACCAAGGACAGATAGGTATCAAGCCATTGAATACAACACAGATAATCCTCCAAACCCCAAAGCTTCCTCCTTAGCCAACTACAGAAGTAGTACTTTGACAAGAAAAATCTGAACGGGTATGATCCATCACACTGACAAGAAAGTATTTTTTGTCCGATGCATTTTCTTAAATGCCTTTTTTTTTTTCTATGATCCACTGATGAGGAAAACATTTTTCTATTATTTTTTACTAGCAGCACCTGTAATTTATGTACAGATCCACAACACCATCATTTGAGTGAATCCAGAAACAGTACCTGTTTGCAATCTGGATGTGAGGTCATCAATTACAGTAGTACTTCTGTGCTCAAATGATGCTAAATATTTTCCTGAAATACTAAGGCACTCTGGTTTAGGTCCTGGTGTTCTGCGGATAATCAAGTGAGGAAATTTGAAAAGACAGCTTTCAAGAATAATGCGACAATATTAATGCTGTATGCATAAACCTTGGCGATACTGGTTGTACCAACTGCAGGGTGACAAAAATTGCTGCCTCATATGGTTGTGAGCCCCAAAGCCCATCCAAATAGATGGCCTTAGGTGAGCTTTACACATCAGGAAGGGTAAATGAATACATAGTTTACCCACGGGTGAATCAGTAACACCAGAATAGCTAAACTTTGGCTTGCAAACTGAAATTAAATACAGAAACCACCAAAATCACCTGGTAAACTAGAGTCCCTTCTTAGTCACAGCAGATCTCAATTAATTCTACTTAAAATCTTTGTATTTTAACTGATATAAGAGAATAATATGCTTTTTGTATATTGCTTACCTCATGAAAGGTTTCTTTCCCCATGGCTTGATATCTGTAAGAAACATTACAATATTAATACATATCTATATAACCTTTAGATAGCTTTTTACTGCCTTTAGACACTTTCTGTTTCCCCCAGAAGAACGAACACCGTAAGGAATTCCATTTAAAACAATATTTTTTAGGCTAGCATAGGAAAAAAAGCATTGGCCAAGATAGTTCACAATAAGCATGTTCATACCTGAAACCCATATATACGCACAATAAAACCCCTGAACTTAAAAGCACCTACCTGCGTCTATGTGGAAGAAAGAAAAACGTGCTAGGCGCACTGCTTTTAATTACGTCCAGTTGTTCTGCATGCAAACTCTGAGTTTTGTCCTGATTGACTTCACGTGTGCCAGAACTTCGGCTTGCGGCGGGGGCAGCGTTGAGGTCACTACCTGAAGGAAAAAGAGGTGGGGGAAGTGTGGTTTTGAGTGGCCTGAGGGAAGGCGGGCACCGCTAGGTGGTGGTCTGCAGCTGTGCTATGGGCGATCCACCGCGGTGAATGACACACCTTGGCTGAAACACGACGCGTGCTGTGCGATAGACAGACGTGTCAGACGTAGTGCTCCCGCTGCAAGCAAGTACGTGTACTTATCTCCCACTCAAGTAGCCAGTAATTCTATAGGGAGACTAATCAAAGGATTTTGAAAAAGAACCTATGTAACGAGACAAAGTGTTGCCTTAGTTGGCAACTACCGATATTAACGTGGCTTTTTCTCCCTATAAATGCAAAGGTGAACGATTGTATTTTCTTATTTTCAAAGCTAAAAAGCAGAATGGCAAACATGTTCAAAACCCTGAAGTGTCCTGTATTTCAAATGCAAGTCCTTTGTGATTTTTATGCTAGAAGAACATGCTATCAACTGAGAGCAATCTAAGTAAAAATAAAAACAGTCAAATAGTCAGTTTAGTGGGTTGGGTTTTTGTTGTTTACCTTTGTGAAAATGGTGTACTTTCTGATAATTTGAAATTTCTCCATCCTGGTCTCTGTTTCTGTTAATTCCTGATTAAAAGGCATATTCTTTCAGTAAACCAAAACAGAGAAGTTGATAAAACACACAGGAACATTCTTAAATTCTTAATGTGAAGCAGTGAATAGAAGTAGGTTATTTCACACTGCACAGCAACAGAAATTGTCCATAAGGAGGCATAAATCATGTCATGCCTCTCTCGTCATTCTGCAGAACAGCAGTATAAACTATATCTGAGTAAACTGGAGCAGATATTTCTGGTAAGGCTTGAGCTATTGAATGGCTCTGGCCTTTCTTGCTAGGTAATACGAGCCATATGCCAGAAAGGTATTTGACTTGGGAAAGCCTCCTCAAAACTTATTACCCCCAAATGCCAGGTCCCATACAGCCCTACAGGCCCATACAGTACTGTTAGTTAAAGATCCTGCACTCTTCTCTTGCACACCAATGTTTTTCTTACAGTTAAATTGCTAGAATGGATGTAGCTATAGATGCATCAACATAATGCTTTTGACTGCATACCTGTTTTCCCTGAGGAAGAAATACGATGAAACAGCACTAACTGCATCATCAAAAATTTTAATTGTTATTTAGCTCTTAGGGTAGAATCACAGGATCTTATGTTGGTCTCTGCTCAGTCAGCAGCAAACTCACTATTTTAAGGCTTTTAAAAAGTAAGTAAGGCTTTTTTACACCTTATTTTCATGGAATACTTTTAATCATCGTAATTGTCCTGCTGGGGCAAAACAGGCTCACACTTGTTCTCAATGCTGGTGCCCTGTTTGATTGGCAGGGTTTCAAGTTTCTTTCCTTGCCTTGAGGAGCGATTGAAGGGGGTCTGCTCTGGGAGGGCCTGACTTCACTTGCTTCCGGGCTCTGCTCCTCCTCCTCCTCCTCCTGGGGTGGTGGTGTTGCAGACTAGCCCCCTTAGGACACGTGCTTCCCTCCCGGGCTTTTTACTTTCGGTTTCAGCAGGGCGCACAGGTCTTGCTACGCTCTCTGCCTTGTGATTGCACCGAGAACCCAATTTGGGATTATAATTTCTTCGATTATTACCTCACTGCAGTGTCTCGGGCTGGTCAGTGAGTAAATTTAGCTATTAAGTCAACTGGAGTCTCAGGCGTTCCCGCCAATAGCCCTGTTAGAAGGCAAGGAGAATCCATGTTGTGACTGGCAGCAGCAGTTGCTGCTCCTCACCCTCCGATCTGAGTTATGCGTAGGATATGTGCCAGGACCTTTACTTCATCTTCTCAACCAAGGTTGTTTTTCTCGAGACCTTACTTTCTTATCTCACATTCCTCTCCGCATCCCTGCTCATCCTTATGGCTCGGTTACTACCAGTCACTCGTTCTGTGCTGCCCATACCCCAACAGATATGGGTATTTATATTTCTTTGTCCCTTCCCTAAATTGCTCCATAAGATTTGTGTAAATAATTCCCAACTGGGTATTCGAACTTTTGGTAAATTGTAAATAGTTCACCGTTTTGGGGTGTGTGTTTTTTTGTTGTGGGAATTTGCGTTGGTAAAGTTGGATATTTTCCCATCTCTGCATATTAATTTTGAATATGCATAACAATAATGTAAAACATACTTTCAACAAATATGTGTGTACTCATACTTTCAGGAATAACTAAGATTACAGAGTAATCAGATTAAAGAATCTGTTTGGAAAATCAGTTTTGCAGAGAATAGTCATTAAAGTGCATTAAAGTGTATCTGTATGAGACAACTCTGGCAAATCAGTGAACATAGTTCATGTAAACAACCTTTGATCAGCAGTTTCCACAATATCATCATTAACTCCAGTTTTTACTGTACTGGTATGATATGATGAGTGGAAGTCAGACCAAAACCAATTCATAACTGTGATTTTCCATCTGAAAATGAATTTGTTGACTGAAAAATACCTACATAATTTCAGAGATAATAAGACATAATAAAGCAGGACTATTTTTTTTTCTCCACTCACACCTTGAGACAGATTTCTACACAAAAGTCACTTTCTTCCTTTCATCTTCTTACTACTTTCCTGGTGAAGTGACATACTAAGCAGCTATGTAAGTGGTTGGTAATTTTAAAAAGGTGCATATTTTTAAAACTTACTATATGACTGATCAAAGAACTGAATATTAAAAGACTGGAGAGAAGGTGAGTATGCAAAGGAAACTATCACATTCAGTGGAAACAGCTATGAAAAGCTACCAAACATTGTGTCTGCCTAGCTTAACTAATATGGTTGCAAATAAGACGTTCTTTAGTCCAGAACACATCAGTAAGGAATAGCTAGATCTGATACATGAAGACGTGATGCAGAATGTCCTCTCCACACAAGAAAGAGCATCATGTCAGATTAGTTAAACAGGTAACTTGGGACAAATACAAAGAAATTGTTTGTGCAACCAGAGCTCAGGTTAGGAAAGCTGAAGGACAGCTAGAATTAAATCTAGCTAAGGATATTAAGGACAACAAGAAAAACTTCTTCAGGTGTATTAGTGAGAAAAGGAGGACTAGGGAGAATGTGGTACCCTTCCAGAAGGAAAAATGAGAGCTGGTGACAAAGGATATGGATAAGGCTGGGGTGATTAATGACTTTTTTGCCTCAGTCTTTAACATCAAGGGCTCCAACCAAAATGTCCAAGTTCCAGAGGGCAAAAGGAAGGACTGGGAGAAGGCAGATCTGCAAACTATAATTGAAGATCATGTTTGTGAGCACCTAAGGAATCTGAATGTGCACAAGTCCATGGGGCCTGACGAGATACACCCGTGGGTCCTGAGGGAACTGGCAGATGAAGTTGCGAAGTCACTGTCCGTCATAATTGAAAGGTCATGGCAGATTGGTGAAGTTCCTGCTGACTGGAGAAGGGCAAACATAACACCCATCTTCAAGAAGGGAAAAAAGGATGACCCTGGGAACTACAGACCAGTCAGCCTCACCTCTGTGCCTGGCAAGATCATGGAGCAGATCCTGCTGAAAGCTCTGTTAAGGCAAATGGAAAACAAAGCAGAGGTGATTGGTGGGAACCAGCAATGGCTTCACCAAGGGCAGATCTTGCCTGACAAATTTAGTGGCTTTTTATGAAGAAGTCACAGCGACAGTGGACAAGGGAAGGGCAACTGATGTCATCTACCTGGACCTGAGTAAGGCATTTGACTCTGTCCCACATGACATCCTGGTCACCAAACTGGAAAAACATGGACTTGATGGGTGGAGCACTGCTGGATAAGGAATTGGCTGGATGGT
>VWZE01024968.1:72043-93787 GCA_013396675.1 Eubucco bourcierii
TTTTTTTTTTTTTTTGTTATATATATATATATGTTTCTGGCTTAAAATAAACAAAAATATTATAGACAGTTTGTAAAGAAAACAGTTGCTGTGTTTAGTGCTTTTTAAAGTTAAACTGAAGACAAAGAGATACAAAAGACTAAGATTACAGCATCTTTCCCACAGCCTGTGCATCCTGGCATTTGGGGTAGCAGTAGAAGTGGTGCATCATTCTTCCACTGGAAACAGGCATGTAGAAGCTGATTATGTCTCAGAGTTCTCACATTTTTAGCGAACACAAGCAGAACTGAAGGGTGTGGAGAAATAGTTACATTCCCTTGGAATGGGCAGGACAGAAAAATTCAGATTCAGATGACTGACTATTTTGGAAATCCAGTTGAATTCAGGATCTGGCTAACTTCAGTTATGGCAGAAGTGCCTCAGAAAAAGGAACCTAGATGAACAGAACATCAAACATCTGCTCAGAAAGAAGCAATTTGAAGTCAAATAAGGTTATTGTTAGCTTCTACTGCATATTTACCAAGATACAGAAACGTCAGTCTGTCTCCCAATTCTGACTATATGCAACCTCCTGAATAATGTCAAATGAATATTCTAGGGACATTACAGAGCAATTAAAAGTATTGACAAGACTCCTGTTAACTTCAACAAGATTTCAGCTGAGATACTTTATATACAAGAACTTATGCTGGCGTGCTGGTTTGAAGCTAACTGGAATATTTTTATGAAAAGAATTAGATTATAGGCTGAGAAAAGAAAACAATGGTGGTGTCCACTCATAGGCTTGCTGAGATGTGTAAGAACAAGGACACAAACACAGATAACACAGAGTCTATCAGTCTCTTTGGGAGAGGTTGTGTCGTCTTCTCTCTGCTGCGTAACCTAACTAACCACTCTGCTTCTAACCTCCCTGGCCAATCCTCCAAACTCATCTTGCATTTAAGNGCTGCCAAAAATTCTTCAACAGAACATCTCTGTCCACATCCTTTCAATTGTTTTATTTTTTTTAGCTGAATTTTGATATCTTTTCTATGCCACCTGCAACCTTTTTTTTTTTTTGTAAATTTTGTCCTTGTAAATTTGTACCTGCCATTTAGTTCTTTCTGTTTTCTCAAGGTACTGTAATTCCCATATCATTCGGTCCTGACTTCTGTCCATTTGATAGCTGCCAAATTCCAACAAGAGGTTGGGAAGTTTACTTTTTCTTTTTTTTCCTTTTTTTTCTTTTTTTTTTTTTTTTTAGGGACACAAGTTGCATCTCTGCAGTTTCAAAACATGCCTTGGTTGTTTGTGGTTTCTGCAGTTTCAAAACATGCCTTGGTTGTTTGTGGTTTCCCTTTATTACATAGCATTTAATTCTAAAAAGCAAGAGTGTGAACTGAGATTAGATTTAAACTGAGTATTTCCAAACATCATGAGAATTCCTCTATCAAATAAAACTTTCATCTTAATTATCCTTAATAATTTCCACTTTGCAAATATCAAATCCCTTAATACCTTTGGAAAATGAAGATTATGCGAAAGAGACTATACAGAGATAATCTTGTCTCATTTTGCAGATTTTTAAACACCTTCTTACAGATAAATCTAACGTTAATTAATAGCAGGACACAATATTAGATTTCTCTCTTTTATGAAAATCCCAGCTAGAATGTTCCCTGATGCAGTATTTTCTGTGTTATTTTATATATCAGTTCCAATTTATAGCAGAGTACATCGCTGAAAAACGTCAACTTATTCAATAGCCAAGCAAAGAGCTACTGTCACAATTGAATTAATTTCATTATTTCAGTACAGACTGTGTAAAAATAAATTAATTTTTCTTTTCAGTACCTCTGAAAATCCTGCCCACCAAAGTTTTGAATATAGGCTTCGGGTATTTGGGCTGGAAGGAAATCCTATGTCTCCTGTTATTTATGACAACCTCAGTCTGTGTGTATGTGTATTCACAAGTCACTCTATACAAATGCATAGAGTGATAATCCAAACCCACCAGTACCTTATTTAAGCTATTATGGCAGCTGCACACCAAGCCAAGCTCTGTATTTTTAGAAAAACTCTTAATATTTACAATTTACATCATACACAAATATTCTATCAACTTCCAAAAAAAAAAAAAAATCTATCTGAAGCTAAGATATCTCTACAAAAAATATAGTCCAAAATTTCTCTTTAGGGCTGTTGCTGTTTCCCATTGCAAATTGCATAAGCATACTCTTAAAAAGGAACATGCAAATGGATTGCATACAAAAAGGAGAAAGTGAGCCAACATTAAAACAACAGTAACACAACAGCTGTACTTTCATGTGTGAAGACCATTAAAGATACAATAGCTGGCATTTCTTCCAAACTGTCATTACATTTCATAAAGCCAAATCAGCCTCCAGGACAAAACAAGGGTGTTTAGAATTAACATATTTTTAATATTGGAAAGGATCAAAACCCACCGTAAGGACAGGAAAAAGAAGCTCCTTCCTTCCTCTCTGAGAGTTTTTGCAATTAATCTGAAGTAGATATTTTTGTTTCAAAATAATCTTTAGAGCCCTGTATTGAGATGTTCTGTGCCTGGCCTCTTTAGAAATCTAGTTTAAAACTTACCTATCATTTAATTAGCAGAAGATACTTTCAGCTTGCTCCTATTGACTAAAGTTGCATGGAATGGGTCAGGCCTAAAATTAGCTAAGTAGATCCATACTTTTCAAAAACAAAACTCCCTTAAAACCATGCAAAACCCCACAACAATGCAGAACAAAAAAAAACCCAAACCTTGAAGCAAACAAAAGAAACCAAATCAAGCAATCAGGCAAAATAAAGGTCTTCACAACTCTCAATCCAGATTAATATTTTCATCTCACTATAAAATTAATTGCTTACAAAATAATGGCAATAAATAATATTATATCTTTCTATCTCTTATATGAAAAACTTTTATAAATGATATGGCACTTCTACATCCTTGAATTACAGAAAAGGTGAGGTGGGAAGGACCCTCTGGAGATTGTCTGGTCCAGCCCTTCTGTTCAGAGGAAAGTCATTTGGAGCACTCAGCTCAGGACCACATGCAGCCAAGCAGCATTCATAAATAGACTTTCAGTTTCATGATGTGCCTGTATGGATGGTCTGCAATGAAGAGCTATCTGAGTTAGTTCACTATCTGAAAGCAAAGCTAAATGATGGATGAGGACCAGGTAAGAAACTGTACTCTACAGGAAGAAATGCTGTGTAAACCCTGCCAGCCATGTGGACTGGTGAAAATATCTTGAGTAGTCTCAAACTTAAAAGAAAAAAATCTCTCATCTCCCTTTCCTGCTCACTAGATCTCTGTCTGTGTGTGTTTTACTAACAGAAGGAAAGCAACATATTTTTACTCATTTCCTTTGACGAACATTTCATTATTCAGGAAGTCCTGATGTAGAGTAAATCCGCACTGCTATGCATGATAGAGAAAAGCAGTATCCAAGATCATTTGTGCAGTAGAAGCAGCCTAGGCAAGTAACACTGTGGAATCTTACAGAATGTGCCCCTGATACCTACGCCCCAACATTTCATATTCAGAAATCTCTGTGCTACACTGCAGCACATGGTCCAGCTCAACTCCACTGCACAGACTGCCATATTCAGAATGTTTTACATCATAATCTATCTTAGTACAAGATATCCCAGTGCTAGGTTGATAACAAACCAAATATTTTTTCCTTAGGAAATAAAAGTTACCAACGTATTTGGATAATACAAATGTTTGATCCATTTTACGGAGATAAATAATGATCAAGCAGTCAAAGGGTGATTGCAACTGCTTCGTTGGCATGCTTAAGTCAAACAGAAATGCAAACTAAAGGACACAGTGAAGAAAAAGGAAAAAAATACAGTTCTTGCTTATATTTTTAAAAATGCCAAACTAAAAAAGCTCAATATTGCTTGCCATTACATCTGCTATGTTTCTCTGCTCCCTAGAATAAACACTAATATGATACCAGACACTGCTCAGATACCTGATGTCATTACTCACCTGTAATAAAAACAGACAAGGAGCTGTGTAACCATACAAAGCTGGAGAAATGTCATGATAAGGACTATGTTAATTTTGCTAAAAGATACTGAGAAAGAACTCAATTACTAGACAAATGAAAATGGAGATAAAATAGTGGGAAATAGATATCTTCTTAATCTAGTGTAGAAAGCCATAACAAGAACCAATTCCAAACAAGCCATTCAGTAAATATTTTAATAGTGAGAGTGATTAACCACTTGAACTACTGAAAGGGGTTATCTCTTGAATTTTAATTCAAAGAAATCTCTCAATTCTTTCAGAGTTTGAAAATTTCACAGTATAAATTTATATTATATAGCTACTGGGTTCAGTATCACACTGACTGGATGAAATGTAATGGGACAGTGCAAAGGGTAGAAGTACAAAGGGTAGAAGTGACTTATTAGTCCTTTTTTGGACTTGTGTGAGTTCATGAGCTCTTCTATTTAAACACAGACTTTCTGAATTCAGGCAGGTGAAGAACTGAGCCTTCTGTTAACACTATAACTAATCATTCTCTCTTTCTATATATAAATATTATGAAATAAAATGTCTACAAATAGAAGAGGTGTCCTTAAGTTCAGCTGCCTGAAAATACTTCTCTGACCTACCAACAGAGTCTCAGTTAAGCTCAATGAAGAACTTAGAATAGAAAGTGGGGAGCTGAACCTAGAAGTATTCTCTCACAACTGTTTTAGTCTGGTTTTACATATTCTTTAGGATAAGCCATTAAGTACTTGCTGTTTGGAATACAAAAAAACCACAAGCATTTTAGGCTCCTGATGAGTATGCCACTAAGATGGAATCATCCTCAAAATATGGGATCATGATTGTTATGACATGGCAGTGACTGCTATATTAACTGTGCAGTGAAGGAGTGAAGGTTTGTGTTGCGTGGATAGATTCCTCATTTTCACTTCCACCATCTGTCATAGTAGACTATACCGGAAAACGGAGTACAAATCATTCAAGAATTTACAACAGTAAGTTGAACCATTTCTGTGCTGTGTTATTTCTGGGAGTGAATGCCTTTCTCTTGCACCCTAAGGGCCGCTCATATGCATAAATAGGCCCTTTTTTTTTGTTTGTTTCTGAATCATGGTGTCCAGCCAATACAAAGAAGATTATGAAGTATGAAAACTGCACATATATCCACAGCAGAACAATAACAAGATCTATACTTTGATTTCCTGGGAAATAAAAATTGTAGCTATACTTCCTGTCAGCCCATTCCTTTGAACATGTTCTCTTCATAATTTGGATTTTGAATCGAGTTTAAATGGCAGTTAAAAATTGCGTGTGGCAGTACACAATGAAATTTAGCTTGACAGCTCGGACATCAAAACTAAAAATAAATGACTTCACATCCAAATAATAAGTAATAACAATGTTAGCCTGCATAAGAATAGCAGGACTGGATTCAAATACAATATTAATTTTAGGGATATGAGTGACTAGGGAGAGACAGAGGCAAAGAAACAAATCCTTCATATAGCAATAGTCTCTTCTTATCCCCCAGGCAACTGGCTGCCTTTCACCTCAGCGGCAGAGCAATTATGTGGCATAATGACTGCAGTGCAAATAAGCAGAGAGATTTTATTAAACCAAATGAGCAAATCATCTGCGTATTATTGCGATTTGATTGACAGTGACAAGTGTCGAGCAGACACGGATGTGAATATGATAAAGAAGCTTGCAGGAAAGCTCTTGATAATGTTACTCTTGATAAAGTTGCTCAGCAAACCTCTCTAAGTAAATAAAGGGGAAAGAATATGATGCATATTAATTCACATAGTTTGCAACCTGCCACAGGACTAGAGGAAAAGTTGCAATAGGTTCAGCACATGGCATTTCATATGAATTCTAAAATTGCATTTATGAGTCTCATAGACTTTACAATAATATATTAATATTAAAAGTAAAGGTCATTCCACATAACAGTTAAGCTGCCTGAGCTTCAACCTTTATATCAATAACAGACTCGGGCTGGGGGCACGAGGAGGAGGAAAACAAGCAGAATGATCCGAACAATGTAAAATGTTGCCTTGAAAGATTGCTGCCTTTTGCAGGGATGTCCATTTACACATTTGTTCTTTCAGTGGACAGTTCCATTTCTGATAGGCCTGCCATCAGAACGATTGAATCGATACCTTTCATGTGGGAACATGATTAATTGGCATGGGCCTTCAGGCCTCCATATAAGCCACTCTTACATTAATGACTCCCTTGTGACATCATACCTATGGAGATTCCAAAGTTTCACATGGCTGCAGTCAGTGTGGAACTTAGGATAATTACTTTTGGCACATGGAATGAATTAACCAAGGTGACTGGGAAGCTTTGACAGCAACTTCCATGGAAGAAAAGCAATGGGGATAAAGTCACCTGTGCTGTAATGGCACTAACATCATGAATTAATTTGGGCTTACAAGTTGAAATTTTTTTAGTGGATAAACCATGTGATAAATATATCTCTTTCCTCCACTCCTCCTCCCTTTTATTTGTTTTAATTAGTCTAAATTTGAGTGTGAACAACCAACAGCATTATGTGACAATTCAGTTAGCATTCTTTTACCATCAGGTTGAAGATTTTAAATCTTTGAAAAATATTATCTCTGACAGGACGTATTCTTGTCATAGGAAGTACACTGTAAAATGTGGAAAGCATTTCTGATTTATGTTGTAAATCTGATCTGAATATCTATTTAGAGGTATTTCAGAGACCGGCTCTGCAGTGTTCTGTGCACACTGAGCTGATTCCTGCAGATACTGTGCTCAACTTCAACTGTGTGAGTAAACTTTAGCAGATGAATTCAAAAGCTGACATGCTCAGAATAACTGAAGCTTGATAGAAAATACATTATCCCTCTGTAAGTTACTTACATGAAAGATGTATGACAGATAACATTTTCCGTGATCTAAGCTCTCCAAACTCTAATGAACAGTCCAAGAGGTATGAACTAAGTACAAAAATAATTACAACAGAATATTTAGTAAAAAGGAAATTTATCTGAAGATTTGTTGTGATTTATTGTATAATCCATTTGTTACAATAAACATTTTACTTAAATATTGTAATACATCTTTTAAAAGTATAAGATAAATATTAATTCCGCAATAGGAAATTACAGTGTTCAGTAAAATAAGTTATTGTACTAACCTAGTCCAGTTGTTGGAAACGAATTAGTAATGTGTTGTTTCTAGGGAAATCAGAATAAAATTTCATGCAGTTGAAAATTTTTCATTGCTTTAGAGGAAAATGTAACAAACCCCACTATTTGTACCCCAGAAGAAAAACTGTCAGCATAAGAATTTCTTACGTTTTACCGTTGCTGTTTGTGGGGGTGGGATATTTCTTTGTTTATTTATCTATTTATTTGTAAACAAGTTTAAGAAAGTAGACTAGAAAATTTCTGGTGCCTAATGTTCTTTAAAGTGTGTCCAAGTTGAAGGACACTGGTCATCCAATACAGAAGTAAATACTCTTGCTACCAGTTTTTTTTACAGTCAGCTATGAGTCAGCAATGTGCCTGGGTGACCAAGAAAGCCACTGGCATCCTGGCTTGTATTTGAAGCACTGTGGCCAGCAGGAGCAAGGAGGTGATCATCCCTCTGTACTCAGCACTGGTAAAGTCACACCTCAAGTATTGTCTTCATTTCTGGGCCCCTCACTATGGGAAGGGCATTGAGGTGCTGGAATGTCTAGAGAAGGGCTATGAGGCTGGTGAAGGTTCTGGAACACATGATTTACAGGTAGTGTCTGAGGAAGTTGTGGGTGTTCAGGCTGTGGTTGAGAAGAGGAGGCTGAGGTGAGACCTCATCACTGTCTACAACTACCTGAAGGGAGGTTGGAGCAAGAAGGGGGCAAACCTCTTCTCCCTGGTCAAGCAACAGGACTAGAGGAAATGGTTACAGGCTGTGCCAGGGAAGGTTTAGGTTGGATGTTAGGAAATATTTCTTCACTGAGAAGGTTCTCAAACATTGGAATGTTCTGCCCAGGACAGTGATGGAGTCATCATCCCTGGAGATGTTCAAGCAGCGTGTGGACCTGGCACTAAGAGACGTGGTTTAATATTGACCCTTCAGTACCAGGTCGAGGGTTGGACTGGATGATCTTTGAGGTCTCTTCTAACTGGATGTATTCTGTGATTTCAGTTGTCTTCAAAATCTAATCACTGATGTGCAGCATTTTTACCACAAAACAGTTAAACAGATATCTAAATAAGACCATTGAAGTCCAAAACTCATTTTCCTCTGGGAGAAAGTCTGAAATTTTACAATCAAATTAATGTTTAGATTTTTATATTAAAATCTTAAGTAAACTATTTTATATTTAAATATTAACTATTCAAAACAGTTTTATGAATTACGTTAAAGTGCTTGTGAGGCTTCTGTTGTCAGTTATAATTACATAGTTACTGACACTTCAAAAATAGTGCATGTTATGATCTAAACTACATTTCTTTGAAGAGTCTAAATTCTAGACAATTTAGAAGCTATAACCATTAGAAACAAAAGTATTAATCACATATTCAAAGTTAACTGAGAGATGTTTTCTGAGACTATGGAGAGTGGATTTGAGAAAACACTGTTAATCTCTCCTCATTTTACTAAGATGCTGTTAATTGTATACCCAAAAGGAAATGAAAGAAACATTGAAATTTATTAAAACATCATACTAATGTGTTGTCTTGCTGCCATCACAGTCTGAAGATCTTACTGTGTACAGTTCTGGAGCCCTCAGCACAGGAAGGACATGGAAGTGTTGGAGCAGGTCCAGAGGAGGGCCACGAAGATGATCAAAGGGCTGTAGCAGCTCTCCTGTGAGGACAGTCTGAGAGAGTTGGGGCTCTGCAGCCTGGAGAAGAGAAGGCTTCGAGGGGACCTGATAGTAGCCTTCCAGTACCTGAAGGGGGCCTACAGGAAGGCTGGGGAGGGATTATTTACAAGGTCTTGCAACGACAGGACAAGGGGCAATGGGTTTAAACTGGCAGAGGGGAGATTTAGACTGGATGTTAGGAGGAAGTTCTTTACAGTGAGGGTGGTGAGACACTGGCACAGGTTGCCCAGGGAGGTTGTGGCTGCTCCCTCCCTGGATGTGTTCAAGGCCAGATTGGATGAGGCCTTGAGTAACCTGTACTAGTGGGAGGTGTCCCTGCCTATGGCAGGAGGGTGTAACTAGATGATCCTTGAGGTCCCTTCCAACCTTACCATTCTATGATTCTGTTAAAACTCACAGCTAAACTCTGGTTTCTATGATCAAGCTGCAGTAGTGAACAGTTCCAAAACTTTCCCAAACACTGCAAAAAAACTCCAACCCAACAAAAGCCCAAATATTTTGTATTAAAATTACTGACACTTTTCTCAAACTTAAAAAAAGAAGTAAGTAATTTCTATTCTTAAAAGAACCAGCTGTGTTGAGAATGGTGAGGTGTTATCTTCACATCTAGTGTATGGCTAGAATTTTGCACTTTCCTCCTTAACCTTCAGGGTCCTTTAATAATGTTAATGAAATGGAAAGTGTGAACATCTTAGTTTAAATTTTAAGTAACACAGTAATTACTGAGAAAACCAAAAGGCTGACTCACTATGTAACCCTGTCTTTCAGGGTATGCAAATATTAGGTAGTCCTTTGGAGATACAGTCCTCATTCCTTGCTTTTGTGAAGTCAGAATTGATTCTAACTTGTAGTAAGATTGAGCCTCCTGGAAGGAAAGAAAAGAAAAAAGAAAAAAAAAATTAAACAAATGAACAAAGGACAGATTTTAGACCTAATCCAGGAGATTCAAGTTCACAAACAGAAGTGTGCAACAAGCAGAATTCACTGACCCTTTAATTTTTGTGTCATTAAAACCTTCTCTATCTTGCCCACAAAATATTTATGAAGAACAAAAGCTTGTTAGTAGTCCAGTATTGGAAAATAAATATTTCCAGAGCTAAAATATGAATAAGAAAAATATTTGACATTTATCTTGTAAATACATTACTTAATTATTTTCAGGGGTCCTTCGAGGGACATAACCAGTTATGATATGATAACCAGTTGCTATGATAACCACTATCATGAATGATTCTTTCTAACAATACTTCAAAGCAGAATTGCAGCCTACGCCATGTTTAAGCAATCATGCCAAGCCTAATTTATTTTTTATTAAATGTCAAACAGGAGGCCTCTTCTGATGCTCCATTAAAATTTCACTGATCTGCTTGAAATTTTGTTTTAATTTTCTGTTTTTAATTTTTTTTCTGTCTTTAATTTTTTTGTTTTGAAATTTTGGGTTTAATTTTCATGGTTTTATTCACTGAAGTATTTAAGCACATACCAAAGAGTAAGCATATGCTAAGCACCTTCTACTGTTCTGGGAAACCTGAAAGATATGAGCTATTGAAGGCCAAACCAAAACCTGTTATTGGTTACAGGCTTGTATAAATTAATTGATTGCTATAGCTCTAAAAAGCACACATCACCATGCATCTCAGTAAACGTGCAGCAAAAAATCCACAACTTGGCAACACACCTGGCCCTACATTCTTAATCTTTTAATTAGGCAAAAGCTTTCATTGTTCCAGAGTTCTTACAAGGCTTATTGAGAATCCCTGGCAATCAATGCACTATTATTGGCTTTTGTCATTGTTGTTAATATAACTGACTATGTCAGGTATGGGTCTTGCCACACTTTTCAGCTAAACTATACTTCAGGCAAGTGGTGTTCATCTGTTATGTGGACTGCAGCTCTGCCTCAGCTCTATGCATTCCAATAATATCTCTAGTAGGAAGAAGTCATGATTAGTTTCTGTTTTATATGAAAAACTGAAAATCTAAAAGCAAAGTGATAGCTGTGGGATTCCCTGCTAGCTCAGAGGGTAAAGTGATGCCTCCTTACGGTTTCCTATTCATAACTGATCTCATGTGACCTGATAGCTTATGAACTCTGACAAGATCACTGCCTGAGGTAAGGTGGTATGGCTGGAGGCCATAACAAAATGTGTGAGCATACAGGCATTCCAGCTAGGCTACACTATTCTTAGGGATGACCAAAAGGAAGAACACATTTCTGAAACAGTAACACAGGGGCCACAGACAATTTGCAAACTTAATCAAACTGGAACACATCCTGAGTAACACAGAAGAGTCTGTAAAAACTAAAGCCGATCATAAACCAGCAGATTTCATCTGAGCCTGTTCATCCTTTACAATTAAAACCACCTTTCATGTAAGTAGTAGTGATTCTAAAAAAAAATGGTTCTTGATCATTTATTTTGGTACATTCTGTGATACTGACACTAATAAACTTCAAGAGAGGCATGAGGTTTGGAAAAGAACTTTTGACAAAGTGGGAAAACTCACACCACGAAATACAAAACAACCTCTTCAAATTTTAAACATTTGTTAGAAAAGTAGAAAAAGAAAGGGATGAATATGTAGCTTGAAGTTGCACAAACAAGTGTGTAAAGTCATAGAATAGACACTCATTATCAATTATCCTCTTGCTGGAATATATTATCATATTCCACCTCTCACAGAAAAGGGGGAAAATTCTGAGACACGAGAAAGTAAAAACCATTGTGCCTAAACATCACCATTGCTCTTGTATCCAGCTGGGACAAAGGTAGGATTGATAGTACAGTCCCACTCATATACCCTGCCTCATGCAACACGCTCCTCAGGTTGCCCACATTGTAGGATGACAATTTAGAGAAGCTAATCCTATTTAGATAATCTCATGTCAACATGTTAAACTTGTGTTCTTTCCAAAACAGCCCAACCAGTCATATCTCAAAAGAACTGAAGTAGGTGGTAGGCAATAATGGTAAAAGGGATTTTTTTTTTCCCCTTCCTTTAATTCAAACACTCCGAGGGAGAAAAACATGCCTTGAAACCAATGAACATGCAATTCTACTAAACCCAGCATATGCTTAGCCAGTGGATGCATTTCTGTTGCTTAGGGTGGCACCAGAAGTCACATGTTATATTTTTCATTCTCTCCAGTGGTAATTTCTTGGTCATTTACCTCCTCAATAATAGTGTTTAGCTGAGTAAAATAATGCTTTAGGCTTTAAGTCTTAAAGGTTCTTCCCCCTTCGCCCCCCTTTGTAGGATGACTGATTTTAGCCCTTTAGAAAAATAAGCTTACTTATGAGACATTAGTGGCATTATTGCCTCCTTTAATATTCGTGACAGTCTCCAGCAAATGTATCACAAGTTGGCATTTATTAGTGCTAGGCACAAGTAAGGGGCATGTTATTTGATTTGAATAACAGCTTGGAGCTACAGTTTGAGTCCAGAAATATATTAGTCAGAAACAATCTCATTTAATAACACAGAAACTAATAAAAGAAAAGTATTCCAACTGATTTAAAATTGAATTTATGAATATTGCTTAGCAGGATTAATGATCAAAAACTGAACCTGTTTGTCATGTTATAACAGACTTTTCGATTTAAATGCAAAACTTGAAGTCAATGAGTCCAATGGATTGTATATTGCTTTGAAGAAAACCAGTTCATTTTACACATAAGCTTTGAAATTGGCAATAAACTTTAATTACAGGGTCAGATAATCAAATTATAATCAAATAGCCTCATATAAAATCTATGTTTGAAATTAATGAGATACAATTCTACTAGTCTGTAATATTGTACCTCTGAAACTTACTAAAAGACATTTCATTTTCATTTAAAAGTCACCTTAAGGACTTTTCCCTCAATTTCATCTCCATAGCTCAATTTTATTTGGAAATGTCTCATTTTTAGACCACACAGTTCTAAAGATTTTTGCATATGGAAAAATAATTTGTTATTCCACATATTTTTTTATTGATAATAAGAATTTTAATATAACAATATTAGGAATTCTTCAAGTAGATGCATATTTATGCATCTTTAGAGAAAGCCACAGTTCAGGCAATAAAGCTGTGTAGTTGTTCAAATGCATATACTTATTAAAATTTTCATTTAAGATGAAATTGATGACTGATCTTAACTTGCATGTGCAAACATATATGCTAATGTACACTACTGCATAATCTATTTCTTTTCGGGGGTATACAATCATAGTAATTGCTCCCTATGTGTCTTACCTTATTTGCAAGAAGAAATATATTTTATATTAAAAAAAAAATAATAAAAAAGATAGAAAGAATAAATCCAAACCCACTCTGGCTTTGTTAAAGAGTTGCTGTGTGGCTTCAGGCAAGTCACTTTGTATTTTCTAGCTAGGCTTTTTCAAGTAAAACGGCAGCTACAGTCTAGTACAACTTCACTGGGTTGATCATGGGATGTTATTAAATGTACTGAAAATGAAGATGTCACATTGTCAGGTAGATAATGCCAGACCTCAGTAAACCCTTTTGATCAGTGACAGCTCTTTCTACTTAATGGCAATGTAAGTGCTTGCTAGCACACAGTATAATTTTAAAAAACTTATACCCAAATTAACAAATTTTATACCAGAAGTCTTCTTGTAAAACTTTACTATTGGCAAAATACTTGTACTTTTGAAAATCAAGTTATTCCAAGTTAAAAGTAACTGATAAACAGAACTATTTAACAGAGTAATTGTCTACTTGGATGGGCTGCAACAAGGCAAATTACATCTGTTGCACAAAAAAATCACTAGTCAGTAAACTTGGATGTGAACTTACAAAAGATTATTTAACCATCTCACTTAGGCCCCAGTGGGGTACTGTAGTGCCTAAACTGGAAAAATCCATGGAGAGTGACTCCTCCAGATTTCAGCTGAACAAGGCTCTCTACACAAATGTCAGACACAGTACCCTGAGTGGCATTAATTGGCATCTGTATAGGACTCTTCCATACAGGAGATGAGATAGGAGCCTTTGCCATTCATAGTGAATAATGCTTGAGATGATGCTCGAGAACATGGATCATATATAGAAGACATTGATAAACTCTTATGCAGTGGGAATTCCCTAAGCCCATTTGTGAAATGTACCTGACCACTATGAAGTTTCCTGGCTTTCACAAGTGTGAAAGCCTCATCACTTCACAGCAATGTAAATAAATGTCATCTTTGATCTTTACACAATATAAGTATTGGCTTCGCCCTACTCTAACACATACAGCTATCATTTAGGCAAGTTATGTTGGCTAATACAGTGAAGCCAACCAAAAGCCAAACATGAAACAAAGCAGAACAGGTACCATTATAAGCAAAATTTTCTTCTGATAATCAAAGTTGAAAATGTTGAAATGAAAAATTTACCTACAAAGATCTCATGGTTCTGGTCATATTAAACCTGCTTTTTTTGCCCTTTATTTCTGAGTATGTATTTAACCAGAACAGATAAATACAATTAAACTTCTGTCTTTAATACATTTGACTGGAAAAGAGCAGTAAGCACATATGAATGCTATAGTTTTTCTTCTGCTATGGTATCAATACAAATTCAAAGTAAAATTGTTAAGACCAAACATGCAACTGCATTAATTCTGACTGAAGTCTGTGCATCATAACACTTTCCACCTCCCCTGTGATGTTTTAAAGCTACATGTGTTCGTTCTGCTCATCTCTATTAGCTTCTGGGTGCTTTGTTTCTATGCAGAGAAGAAAAGCCAATTAAGAGCAAACATAACTTACCTAGTAAACACTTAACTGCAAAGAGCTTTAATTGAACTTGACACGTTAGCACTTTAAGGACACAGGTCATGAGAGCAGATGAAACAAAAGGCAAATCTGAGGACTGACCTTGCTCATGAGACTTTCTGGAATCCGTTTATACAGCAGTCATTCTCTGTATGCTTTGCGAAGAGGAGAGAAAGTTCAGTCACTTTACACGTCCAAGCCTTAAGCATTCTCTTCAGATGGATGCTTTGCATTTGGATGGTGACAATGAGGACCGATTTCAATCATGCTTGCTAAAGTGTAAATTTAGATGGTGATTAAGATCAGCAAGATACCCTCAAAAAACAGAAGTTTTCCTACTTTCTCAACTCCAACCTCATAATTTTCAGTAAGCATTATAATTAATTTTAATGCTACACCACCAAATTAGTTAGAGTCACCACAAGCAGAATATTAACAATAGTTTAAGGCATGTATAATTTTCACAGAAATAAAGCTGGAGGAGAAAGGAATTTATTTGTGTCATGGTGATCAGGTGAAAATGCAGCTCTCTGCTGTGATCATCACACAGTATAAGAACAGTCTGGAGGTTACAGGCAACTCATTGCTACTTGAAGCATATTGACATTTTGTACAAAAAATTGTTAGCATCAAAGTTTTGAGTTTGAGTTGTTTTGTTTTTTTCACCTCCTCTGACTTTTACAGAAAAATATATGTTTTGGATAGGAATCTAAATTCTTTCTCTATGTACACAAGACCAAACTTTTACTCTTGGGCATGTAATTGCCTTGGTTTTGTTTTTTTGGCTTTTTTTTGTTTTGTTTTAATCTGAGTTTTGAAGAAAAAAACATGCAACAAATCCCTGCCAAAATCATCCCAACAGTCATAAGCTTACTAACCTGCATTTGTTTCCACTTGAAAAGAAACAGATGCTGAAATCAGGTATGGGTTTTTTTTTTTCTTTAATCCTGTGTAGTTATAAAGAATGCACAACATTTTTGAACAGATGGAAATTGTTTCTTTGCTTCTTGCTTCAAAGTCTTTGCTAGTCAGCACATCATACAATCACACTGAGGCAAATCCTTGTTAGCACATCATCTATTCCCTATGAACAACTCCAAATAAAGTTTTGGTACCAAATGTATCTCAGGCATTATTTCCCATGTATGTATCAGTATTTTATTGGATCACTCAAACAAGTTCTGCTTTTCTTTTCCTGAGGATAGTAAAGTCATGCTTGGAAACATTATAGAAAGTACTGCTAACTGCCCTTACCTGCTCAAATGTTTTACTTTTTGCAGAAACAACCAAGATTTATATCTACATGTTTTCTACATGATCCAATTCCCACCCCCATGCATCCTTTTTAGGAAGTTCATCCACGAGAATAGTATTGTTCTCAGTTTACTGCCAAACTCTGTATGAAATCCCTTGAGGGTATTTACAAAAGTGATAGTTAAGTTAGTGGTCTAACCTCTCTTGGTTTCTTAACTCCGGCAAGAAATGATTTCACCCAAAAAGTGGTCCATCAAAGCTTGCTTAAATTTCTGATCTGAGTATTTTTCAAACAACTTATCTTTCTCTATAGGCTAGAGAGCTTGACAAGATTACTAAAACAATTTCAGTCTTTAACCTGAGCCTAAGTGCAGCCAGCTTCTCCTTAGTTTTCTATAGGCCTTTTTGTGAAAATGTCTGAAATGGCTCGAGTGTGAGAACCTCATTCAGGTCCAAGCACGATATACAAAATGCCAAAGATTCTGCAGTCCAGCAGTTGAAAAAATCATGATGTTATCTCATTTTCGTCAAAAAATTGTCAGATGTTACAGGTACTCATTGCTGGAGAGGCCTAAGTGGCCTAATTAAGATAAGCCCACACTTTTAGGGGTCAGATTCTATTCAATTTTCTGTCTGTTCTGTGATCTGGCACATGAACCGTGTTTATACATGTGTACCAATGCCCCATCTGTGCCATCATCAACTGGTTTTCATCTCCTGTAGAATACTTCATATTTCACATTTTGAACAATAAGCTTTTGTTGTTATAGCTGAAAAAGATACTTTGTTGGTAAGTCTATATATATGCCAAATTTCAAGATTCTACTTTAATTTTCAGCAGCTTATAGGTCCAGAACAGGAAAGACTTTTTTTGGCCTTTTTTTTTAAATTTTTTTTTTTTTTAAACCTAGTACATTGGTTTCTCTTTATGGAATTATTTAAAATTAGCAATCAAAATGCCATATGAATATAAAAGTAGCATATAACATGATTGTGTTCCAAGTCTGGGTTACAGTGTGGTAGATCTGTAACTGTTTGGCAGATTTCCCTCATAATACCTGAACCTGCAGAATCCTTGAATGAGAAGAGTGTCCTATGCTGATCATAAGAAAACAGTCTTTAACCACAGTCATGAGTTACTTTTGCAATAATTTGTCTTTGGAAATGTCCTACCCTCATACGTCCTCTACCTGACCTCCCACCCTGGTAATAAGCTAGCAATATCTCAAACCCTTTGTGTTCCTGTGTCAACACTATCCCCAAACTGTAAGTGTTAGCAGCTGTGCACAATATGAAAGGGGTTTTGAAACACAGGGAGAATAAAACAGGAGCAATCACAAGAGCCTCTTTGACTCTAGAAATGCTAAATCAAACACTGCTGATCACTGAAATGGTTTCCTTTCTTTACACAGCTTAGGTAGTGGTTTTGCTGTTCTGGCCCCTACAAATGAACTTTTTGTAATAGGAGGCCTATGTGAGCATCCAAATAGTTGGCAAGTTTTGGACAGAATAATCTTTCTTTTGCTGTGAAAATTTATCCTCAAAATAATCACAGTATCACATTATCACCAAGGTTGGAAGCGACCTCAAAGATCATCAAGTCCAACCCAATAATGTATTTGTTTTAGAAGATACTAATATTTTAAATTAATTCTGTTGGGTTACTGTGTTTATAAACTTATTTGTTCCTAGTTCCTGTTCAACAGAAATTTTGCACCCATCAAATTACAATTTAGATTACAACTGTGTTCTGTGAGCCTGTGAAATATGGTGACATTTACAACAACACAAGACAAAAAGCCATTGCTTTTAATGACCGCAGACCTTGTCCTTCTCTGTAAGCAGGCTCTTCCTTGTCTTCTACAGTTTCTTCTATTTGCTGATACATTTTTAAAATACCCTCTAGAAAACCAGCAGAAACCTGTCACAGAGCTATGGGTGTTACCTATCTATGATCTAAACAAAATAGAACAAAGCCTCAACAAACCTTTCAGAATTATGTTACTCAACTTCCTATGTTTCACCATTTTTTTTTCTTTTTTCATTTGAGTCATGAGTGCTTTTTATGCCTCCCTAGCAACTGTAAAGAAATATCCCTTCCCCCTACTGGAAAATGGTGAAAGGACTGCAAGAAAAACTGTCTCCCACATTTGCAAACTTGCCATAGCTCAATCTTGTTGATTTTTTAACCAGTTTCTTTAATAAATGCCTGTTCCTTACTTAGGTGGGGAGCACTGAAATGAAACTAGAGATACGCATTTTATGCCCACATGCAACTATCTTCTCTCTACAATATTTTCCTGCTAGAGCTGCTTGTTCTAATTTTGCAGTTCTTGTTTCTTTCCTTCTCACAAGCTTTCAAGAAATAGACAGACCCGTTCCAGTTTCAGATCCACAGAACATTAACAATAGTTGTGATATATAAGTTACCAGAGAGTACTATCATCATCATTTTCACAGTAATCACAGGTGCATTTTCTTATTGTACACAACTCTCAAGTAAATAGGAAGGTAGTACAGCTCACTGCTCTTCAGCTACTGGAAGTAAGCAACTTACATTTTCACTCAGTGGACAGCTGAGACTGTTGCAATTGCGTGGAGGAGTTCTGCAAATGTGACACACAGAAAGCTTTATTTTAGAAGAAAATTGAGAACTGGATTTTTTGGTGTGTGTGCTCTGCATTAAAATGATCATAGCTATTTTAAGCCCTACATAAATAATTTTCTGTTTATCTGATATTTCAAGTAGTCTCTCGTTTGTAATTAGAATTTTGATATTCAATGTTAGTCACTAGACAGTTATCACAATCTTTAACAACATTCTTAGGATTCTTCCAACTTGTTAAGGTGCCTGGTCATGCCCAAGCAAGTGCCCAATATTCCATGCATTTCTTAGATAGTGTTATGTGGGTGGTAGCTGAAGTCTCATTACTACAGGTTGACTGTTTACATACAACTGCAAGACTGATCTTTGTACTGCTAAGCTTTGTCCTATCAGCTTCAGGTGGATATTTGCTCAAGTATGAGACTTCCAGTAAACCATGTCAGTGTTTCATATTGTTCCATGTTTAGTCCTCCTTTTTATTGCCATTTTTTGATATTTAACTGTTTCTTCCAATTCACTATCTTCTATTATTTAGATTGAAAATACTGGAGTGATGTTTATCATTTGAAGAACAATGTTCTTCAAGAGCCTGTCAAAGTGAAATAGTAAGGGGAGGTGTGTGTGGGGAATTGTAACAATTTTTTAAAATGGAGCTCGATAAATGCATGAGTAAAATAATATTATAAGATTCTCTGTGCCTGCTAGCCTTTTGATAGTAGAACAACTCCCCGTATTTAAGTCAACCCTATGAGAACACTGGCATATAAAAGCATAGTCAGTATAACCCTACTTGCTGTTTTACTGGAAGTAGAGATCAGATACTTTACCTGTGGCTGCAAATCAGCTTGAAGTCTGCTGACTCAAATGAAAGGACAGAATTGATGTGTTAAACATGGTGAACCGGTGAAATCCCAGAGGCAGAGAGGTGCCATCGATGGTAAGATATTCTCCATCAAGGGCTGTAGATGGAGCCCTAACACAAGTAAATAGCCTTCTCGGCAATACAAACCGGGAGTTCTACAGAATTGATTTAGAGACTTTTTTACATTATTGAGGTTTTCATTTTCAGGACAAACAATGTGAGAAGTCCACTGTTTTCCTGTTTTCTCAATATGCCACACTGATTCAGTTCTCCTCAAAAACCAGAAAGAAAGAAAAACAGTTCAACTTTTATGCTGTCCTGCAATTATTACCTAATCTAACCTTCTCTAACCATTTCTTTGCTTAAGGGCACCTCTAGGGCTGTCAGTCCAGCTGAATTCATTTAGAAAATGAAATCCAACCTGGCTATTCTTATTCATCCCCTATGCCACTTATTTCTTTCATAATTTTATGCTACTGTACTATAAGGCAACAGCACATTTCATGGATTTTATTACATTGCATATAAAACATACTGCTGGCTATGGATTCTAGGAATCTTCGTGAGGAAGAAGGGATCTTAGCACCATCTGACTTAAAGATGTTAGATGAAAGAGGAACTATTTATAGGAGTAAAATATGTCTACGGTTATCACTGTGGCTAACAATACAGGGTTCACGAGTATAATCCATCTTTTCCTTCCTGTAACTCGCTCGTTCAGAATTCAAAGTATTTCTTGATTCCTTGCAGCGAAACAAACACAAACCTCCACAAAAGAAATAAGCAGAAATACCAAAACACTCAATTCTTTCACACCTTTAAAGATAATTTGTCTGTTTCAAACTCTGAAAAATAATTGGTATGTTTGGAAGTTCAAATATACATGCAGGGACTGTTGGTACTGGATTGGTATATGGAATCGAGTCTGAACATGGAGAGCTGGAACAACTAGAAACACTTTAGAATATTACTACTAGTAGTTATTATGTTACAAAGGTAATGTAAACCCTATTTTTTATATCATGATCAGCATCTTTCTGGTTCTAAAAGCTGCTTATCAAAAAGTTTACACAGCCAAAGGTGACTTTCAAGAGAGCCAGAGAGATAGAATGGGAGGAACAGCAGATCTTACAGAAAGGAGAAGCAGGGATTCTGTACTGCAGTGTGGGATGAGAGTAGGTCACTTCCTCTCAATGCCTGTGGGAAAACAGATGAACACCAGGTGGTCAATCCCTTAAATCATGTGAAATGGACAGGTACAGTAACTGACTTTGAGACTAAGGTTTACTTCTGGTAAACATCTGTGAAATTCACAGTTTTACATCACTAATTGTAAAAAAAAAATTTAAAAAAAAAAGTTTTGTCTGTGTTCACAAAAGCAAATTTCAGATTATACAGTAACGTTGAACAATTATTAGCTCACATTACATTACTTAATGGTAGGTGCCTCAAGTTGAACTAGTCACTGCTTCCAGGTTCAATACATTTACAGGGAACAGAGAGACAGAAGTTGACTATAAACTAGAATCCTAAGTATTGTTTAGCTGGGTCAATTATACACCCTGTACATTTCAGATAAGTTGTGCATTTAATATCAGTAATTGCCATGAAGATAATTTTCAGATTGAAAATTATTTGCCGACTCGATTAACATGTTATGTTATTAATAAAAGCACTTGGGAATATCTAGGTTTATTGCATGAAAATGGATTCTTTGAGGAGAAATATGATATATCCAATTTATTATAAATTGTTTCTTTCAGTTGGGTTTGGACTATAAATCTACTTAAGGTTAAGAATATACTGTATTGGTTTGCAGCTTTATTTTGTTAATTTATCTCATTTTGAAATCAATTATTTCATAGAAATCTATAAAATACAAAATTGTCTATAGGGAGCTATTTTTTTTTTTTTAACCAATGAACTAGCATCATCCCATCTCAGAAATTTTATCTAAATGACTAATAATAAGTCTCTTCAGCTACTCTAATTTCTTTATTCAGTCAGAAGACAGAGATACCTCAGCAAGTTTGCAGATGACACCAAGCTGTGTGGCACAGTCAACTTGCTAGAGGGCAGGGATGCCATCCAGAGGGACCTGGACAGGCTGGAGAGGTGGGCCCAGGCCAATCTCATGAGATTCAACAAGGCCAAGTGTAAGGTCCTGCACCTGGGTAGGCACAATCCCAAGCACAAATACAGGCTGGGTGGTGAATGGCTGGAGAGCAGCCCTGAGGAAAGGGACCTGGGAGTCTGGGTTGATGAAAAGCTCAACATGAGTCTGCAGTGTGCACATGCAGCCCAGACAGCAACCGAGTCCTAGGCTGCATCAAGAGCAGTGTGGCCAGCAGGGCAAGGGAGGGGATTCTGCCACTTTACTCTGCTCT
>VWZE01024968.1:106412-130724 GCA_013396675.1 Eubucco bourcierii
ATGCATTTGTGCTCAGCTTATATTTACTGTATGCTGTTACTCAACTGATACTGTTTTATAAATACTTCCATTTTTGTGTATTTCATCAAAGATGTAAATTATACCATTGATATTACCAACCTATTGGAAAGTCTCCCAATGGATCTGGTTTTGATATACTAAAACAATGGTTTATTACAGAGGAATGGTTAAAGAATGTTTTCAAAATGCAGAAAGATTTTCTGTATGTTCTTAAGCTTGCTGGTTTTATTTTATTATTAGTCTGATGCTAATTGTCTTTTCTTCCTTTCATTTCTCTGGGAAAATTGCCCTACTTATGGTAAAACTCTGTTAGTTTTTCATTATTATTGAAGTGAAAGGCTGTATCAGCTATGGTAGCTATCTATACTTACAAGTAGGTAATCAGGACAATCAGTGGTTGCATGAGAGTTCCTCAAGCAGAAGAAACCTCACTTGATTGATTTTTTTTTCTTCAGCAGAAGTACCACATTTTCCCAATGTTTTTTCAAGGGAAGTTCAGTTCTTGCAGCCTTAATACATAAGGAAGTAATTTTGCATTCACCAGGAATGACAGTTTGTCTAAACAGAAGATAGATTATTTTCCAAATCCACAAAAATGTTAAACAAATCATTGCTACATTGTGTGCAAGACCTGTCTTGCAATGTTGCAGCTATTGATGTTAGACTACTGAAGATGTATTTTGATGCAGATGGGTGTGGACAGAGGTTCCAGGTTTAGATTGTTGTTTCTCACAGTTGAGGGAACACAGTTTCTTTGTAAATCTAGAATGCGTTAAGTATTCATGAAAGAAAGTCAGGAAGAGAATAATTTTAATGTAAGCCTGTCTTGCTTGATTTATCTGTTTTTCCTACTCTTAAAATAAACTAAGCCTAATATAACAAAACTGGAATAAACCACAGTGAATTTGTCACTACTGAAATCTACAGAAAAATTATCTGAGCAAACCACAGTTAGCAACAACAAAGCTATTTTTTGGTCAGTTGCTCCACAAAACTGGATGGAAATTTGATGGCAAGCTCCAAGGCACTAGGCATGAAAATCAACACTAAAATGCCTCCTTATTTGTATTTCTCTGCAAAATGTTAAACAGCTGAAACAACTGACAAACAAGGTCATGCTTATGCCATCAACAGTATTTTTTATATATATATATATAAATTAATTCATTAGATGGTATATTAAGTGTAAAAGCCATTTTCACATATTTAGATCTAGACTGACTTCAATTTGGATTGCAGTAATGTTTAGAAGTGTATCTCCTTTTTCCACCATGAGGACAGCCAACCATTTGAATAGGCTGCTCAGAGAAGTTATGGAGTCTCTGTTCTTGGAGGTTTTCAAGATCAAACTGGATATGGCCCTGAGCAACATGATCTAACATTACAGTTAACACTGCATCAGGTTGGACTAGAGACCATCTGAGGTTCTTTCTATCCGGAATGGTCCTATCCTGATACAGTATTGCGGTGCAACTACTACTATTAAGAAGCTACTTGAAAGTTTGCAGTAATTTATTTCCTTAGACAAAATATCCTCAGCTGGTATCTGATAATGCACACGCAGCTTATGTTTGAAATGAAACTTTGGTAGGACTGAGTTAGACCATGTTGCAAAGTATTGAGATCTTTAAGCATGATTCATCAAGAACCTTAGAAATAAGAAAAGTTTTTCAATACCTCTAAAGCACAGAGATGTATGATTTAGGAGTTCAATGTTTATGAATTAAGCACAAATTAATACTTAAATCTTTATGTTAAGTGACTTCATGGCCTGTGAGTGTTAAGATCATACTATAGAAAACAAATTATAGGTCAAATTCTTCCATTGATGAAATGAGGCTCTTCAAAAAAGTTACCTCATCCCATTTTAAAAGAAATGCAAAGAAAATGGCAGCAATATAAAAAACAAACCACTAAAAAGCACAGAGCAGTACACCTGTGTGCTGGTTTGAGGTTAGTTGGAGTATTTTAATAGAGAAAATTACACTATAGGCTGTGAAAGGAAAACAATGGTCATGTCTAGTTCACTCATAGGCTTGCTGAAATTGTTTTGGGAAAAGAATTCAAAACATAGATAAGGCATTCGTAGTCTCTGGGGGAACAGCGGCTCGGGCAGTCTAGCTTCTAGCTCCTCTTTGCTGATTAATCTTTACTAACCACTTTTCTTCTAACCCACCTGGCTGATCCTCCAAGCTCACCTTGCATGTAAGGCAAACCTTGGGGTAAGGTATAGGGGTGGGGAGAAGGTGGAAAGGGGGTTGGGAGCCCCTCCTGGGGTCTCTGATTTCTGGGAGTGGAGTTGTGTTTCTATATTACCTTTAACTTGTATATTTCTGTAAATATTCCTGTATATAGTATCTATATCTGCTTGTACATTGTGCTGAGCTGTAAACAGAGCTTCATTCCTTAACTTCCAGCCGGCTGAGTTCTAGTCTGAGTCATTTTACAAAGTGTGGGGGACGAGGAACTCCCGAACCATCACAACCTGTAAAATACACTGCCAAAAGAATTTTTTTATTACCTGCATGCAAAAGTTATCAGTTTCAACTTACATTCTGCAATTAATTTCATACAGGCAATATAATGCATTCAATCCAGTATAAGTTGCATGACCAGGATCTAGTTTGACTGCTAAGGCCTATATCTAAAGAATAATGTTAAGGAAGCCTTAATAAAAAAATCCTTATTCTTTTGTGAAATATGTTAAAAACCTAATGTATAAAAATCATTATGATCCCCTTCAAAAAGATTTGTCTTTCTGTCTTCATCATATAATACTTCTCTGGCTCTGAAACATGCAATAAAGTTTGTAGCAAAAATTAAGTCTATATTTGATTTTATTTCCCAGTATACTAATACAATGCAAGAAAAGGAAACTTAGCAGCTAGTATTTAGTCTTGGTATCTTTGGTGACTTCTTGAGTTATGGTAATGTTTGACTTTGCCTTGAAATAGTACATTCATAGAACTAAGTATTTTAAACCAACATTACTATTAACCTCAATACTGACCTTCAGTTAGACGAGGTCTGTGGGACAAGTTACAACTTTTTTGCCATATCTACTCTTACAAGCATATAATGGGATGAGCTGTGACAGCAAAGTTGATTTGAGCTCACACAGATGTGAGCTCTTATAACTTCTATCCGTAGGTTAAGGTTCTAACAGGATAAAAGAAACATTTTTAAAAGAAAAATGTGGTTTTGAGGCAAACTTAAGCTTCCATCCTGATATACCTGGGACAGTTGGAGAATAGCAAGTATTATATCACAGAAGAAATCACAAAAAAGCTATAAACTGTGACAATTAATAGGAAAAGTTGTAAAACATTCGACCCTGTCCAATTCGTCTTCTGCAGGACCACTATTTCATTCATGTTACACCGCTGAAAAAAATTCATCTATTTCACAAAAAATAATTTTAATTGAGTAACATTTAAAAGTATGATAGTAGCCCATATTAATAAGATTTGTTTGTTTGTTTTTCCTTTAATGCAAAAAAGGACAGTGCTTACTAATGTATTGCACGCAAAAGGATACTTTTCATCTTGGGCTAGAGAGTGCATAGATATAAGTTTTCCTCAAGCTATTCATAGCTAAAACCTGGACAAAATGTCACTAGGTTACATTTTCCACTTTCCCTGCACATTGCAACACTTAGACTTAAGATCTTGTTGGAAATACAGACAACTTAATGGAAGGACAAAACTTTCTAGCACGCTCCTATGTTTATGCTGCGTAAGATAACACAATCCATCTGTTGGAAAAATCCTAACTGATTATCTCTGTCTTAATAACAAAGATTAATAGAAATCAAGATCTTATTTTTTTTTTTCCCAATCCAAACCTGAGCAATAGTGAGCCTTTTAAAGAAGTTTAGGAACCTGAGGCAAATTATCCCTGTTGATGCTGAAGTCACTGAGAACAGTTAACACAATGTAACCAAATGTCAACTAGGATATTTGCAGTAACTTACTGAAGAGGTCTGTGTTTAATGAATATATGAACGCTTGGTTTCTAGGTTTTCAGCTTCAGATGGTGAAGAGTAAGTGCTAAGAGTGTTACTGTAAACGTTTAAGTGAGATGATCATCACTGACTTTCTAATTTTACCACATGGTTTATTTCAGAAGAAAACAAGCACCAGTTACATAGTTCTCCTGCAAGTCAGTAAACAGGCACACATGAAAACTCAATACAATTTGCTTCTTTGTTTATGTGCAGGATATTTAGTTCGGTTTGCAAAGTATTAGAAGAATAATAAGAACCTCCTGACAGAATACCGCAACTAAATTTCTCAAAAGCCACTCAGTTAATCTCAGTGTTCAATCTAGCTGTTTCAAATTATTGTAATGTATAATAACAGTCTTATTGACAATATAGATCCACAGAGCCAAAAAAAGCTAGAAATAGTGGCCAAAACGATGAATTAAGCGCCAGCCCAAATGACAACAAACATATGGCCGTTAACTGAAGATTGGAGGGGTTTAGGAATGCAGCTGTCTGTGGTCTCCTAGAAGTTCCAGAGGAATGAAATACTGTGAGGATTAGCAAAGCCTGGATAAGAAGTAGGTAGGTCCTAAAATGGAGTCAACCAACGGTTCCTGTTGGAATTCTGAGATTTCTGTGGTCAGAATATATTCATTCCACTGGCCTCATAATGTACATCAACAAATTAATATTGTATGGATGTCATTTCAAAGCCTACTGAAGACGAAGGGCCATTACTGAAGCCATTAGAGCACAGATGGTTCAAACTATATGCAGATATTCATACTTGAATTTCTGCATTATAGCTGTGGTTTTTTTCTGTTGAACTGTAATGAATTGTCTCATAATCTATTCCATCTTCTTGCCATTAGCAGGCTTTGAATGTTCACAAATAGGAGCAAAGAACTCATTTTCCAGGGCTTTAATCACACAAAGAGGGAATGCCTAATTCTCTAAATGAAATGGTCTGTGATCACTGAAGCAGAGATTTAATATATCACGGCAAATTAGGTATATTTTAATAAATTACTTATCTCTCTGAATACTTTACATATGCTTATGAAGAAACATAGCCTGTTTGCAAACAGTGGAAATCCACAGCCTATAAAATCCTTTGAAGAAAACGACAAATAAAAAAAGAAAATTAAAAAATGAAATGTATTATATCCTTGTTCTCAAGAGACAATCCTTTTGCAGCATTGATTCACAGCTCCATTAAAAATATCAATTAAATCCTTCACAGACACTGGTTAAAAGCTGGAAATTAACTTTCCAAGCTAGACACCGGTTATTCAGATACATCAAACATATACAATGAATCGTTGTAAGTTCTAAAAGGGACAAACATCAAATGAAAACAAAGTTGCCTGCCCCTACAGCTCAAACTAGGTGAAGCAAAATCTGATACTGTATGGCTTCTTTTTTGTGCTTTTGACAGATGTTGGCTGAAAGTCTTTTACCATACAGTAATTGTGCCTGCCCTCCCCCTACTTCAAATCAAGATAATCATAAACAGCTGATTATAATGTTAGCAGAAGGGTAAAAGTTATTTTAAAAAAAGGTTGCAGTAATTTAATAAGTCCTGCAACTAGCCTCATTTTTTATATTTAATTGATAGGAACCGCATGCATCAAAGAAAACACATACTGAGATTTAATGTGCATAAAATGGATATTAGCATTTTAAAGAGGCAGATTAACACATTAATCCAAGTAATTTTCATATATTGCTTTTAATAAAATCTTCACAGTATAAAATTCTTAATGAGGCTAATCACAGGCATTCCATTTAGTGGGGTGATTAGGGATAACATAAAAGTATTTTTAATCAGTTTTCTAAGGCTTATGGTTTTTTTATTAAAAATTTAGAATTTGACTTGCATTTTTATTACTGGTTTATGTAGGAAAAGATCTTGAAAATGCAAATAAAGCACATCATTCAATCATGTAGGTATTAATTATTTACAAGACGTTGTCCATTGTGGAGAGATTCTTAGCCTTAGGGGGGAAATATAAAAACAAACAGACTAAAAAGTATACAAAACTTTACAACTACAAATCAAGCGTCCTTTTCATATAAATTATACATTAAATATACTGTAAGAATTACAAAGATCTATCTTTGAAGCACTATCAAGCATTTATTTTTACTGGGAGAAGGAACTTCTGTAGGCAAACTTCCCTTTCATGCCTCCTAGTCATCTTTGCATTCCTCATAGACTGAATGTAGCGCATGGAGGGCTTCCACTGTTACTTTGAGGTTTCCAATTACTGCAGTATCATCTTGAGAATCGAAAACTAGAAAGGAAACATCAGAAAACAGCATTAGCAGTTTCATTTAAGGTTTTGCTTTTGTTCTGGTAATTTTCCTTAGCATTTGGACAGATTAACAGGCACCTAGCATATGCTTGGAAAAGGACAATGAATAAATAAGAAATCTCACGGTTCTGGCACTAAGACCACAGAGAATTGAGCCCTCTTAAGAACTAAAAGTATTAGCATTGGAATCAACTTTGAAATACTATCTGCATAATTGCATATGTACATTAATTATTTTCCACAACAAGTAAAAATATAGACGTTCCAAACTCTAATGAAGACAAATATGCATACTTATAAATAGTTTCAAGTAAAAAATACATTGATTAATGCATTTTCTACACTTTGTATGACCAGTCCAAATGAGCCTGGACTACTAGTATTTAAATAGTAAATTGTTTTGTTTTGGTTTTTTCTCCAGTTGGTTCACTGCAAAATTATTTTAATTCCAGGCTTCTATGTGTTGTAAAATAAGTGTAGACAAAGATGGTACTTCCCATAGACTAACAGATTTAACTATCTTCATCTTTGTGGGTTTTAAAGTGATATTTGAAGTTTCTATTTTACAGACAGTAGCTAACATGATTTAAAATTGCACTCTTTTACAGCATCTAAGTAAGCCTAGAGGGCCACAATCTCTGCTGCTGTGATTAAAAACATGCTGCTAACTGTTAAAATGAGTCTTTTTCTCAGTCCTGCATAAAAAGCTGCCTAATATGAGTCTAGTAGGAATCTGAATAAAAAAACAAATAATCCTGACAGCATATCTTTTCCAAGCAACTTACAGAGCAGACAAATGCCAGGGCCATGTATTTACTACATTAGCTGGGATAACTATTCTGGAACACACCATGATAGTGCATGCTACAACTTCTACGCTGCTGGGACAGCTCAGAAGAGGTTTTGAAAAGGAAAAACATGGGATAAAGTTTTCATAATTTACTTTGTTGACAGAGCTATTACAGGACAGACTGCAAGCTATTTTTAGAGATTCAAACCTTTTGCATATCCTTGGACAAATCACTTAGCAAGTTGTTAAAGTGCAGACTTCAGAGAACATTATTCTTTTTACTTAAAAGAATGGTAGGATAACTGCAATATGTAATGTACATCAAGTAAAAATTAGTTTAAATGTCTTATGATTAGGGGAAAAAATGCTCACAATATTATAGTAGTCATTACACAGTAATGATTACCTTTTGACAGAACAAGTGGTAACAAAACCCAGTCTTTTCCAGTCATGATAATTATCTCACATGACAGTTTTAAGAGTTTTGTGAAAGGTGCCTTACAAGGATACAAAATTATATTTATATCACTAATCAATCTCATCAAATGGGAACTATGGTTATAGACTCCACAACGAAAAAAATTTTCCAGTGAGAGACTATGAAATACGTTTTTGGAGGAGATGTGCTTTTGTACAAATACTCGGAGAAAAGATTAAGTGGTTCACCCACAATAAGAAAAGCATCAAACTGTATTTTTCCAGGGTATGTAAATTTCATTCTTCTTAGAATATGCCTTACCATCTTCCTAGAACTTTAATACATACTTTATTTCAGCTACAGCATGGATGTAAATCATGCATGCTAAAGGAGATGGATAAGAAAAGCTTGTTTTTTTCCATCCTTACTCAGCTTCCCACCACTCGAGCTATGGTAATTAGGCACAGCAATAGGAGCAGCAAAGTCACATTAGGCTGACATTTTACTAGGGCTAACCAGAACTGCAGAGTCCCTTGAAAAAACATGGGTGCACTGTGTCTCATCATCAAGCTGATCCACTTACTGCTACAGGAGAGCAACTGTTTCATAACAGATATCCTCTCAGCTTCTTCACTGAGTTTCACCACAATGCACAAAGATGGTGGAGAGGAACTAGTAAGGAGAAAAATACACTACTGATGACCATGTCCCTGCTATCCTGAGGAACAGGAAAGTCTAAGCAAGGAGAATATTTTTGTCGCTATATATGAAATGATCAAGTAGCTTTCTTGAGTCTTCTTACTAGCACTACAAAAAATGGTCTGGTTAAGACCCAGGAGATTCCTTTCACAGTGCAAGTTTGGTCAGGCTGTTACAAAAAGATGCTTATCCAAAACTGATACCTAACCGAAACTACCAGTAGTCCATGCAGTCTCACACAGAGTTTTCATATGGAGGGTACAAGCTTGAGAAACTCATTTGAAGTTATGTTATAATCCCCAAAGATACAGACGTTAGCAATATAGTTAGTGCCTGTGATGGTTTGGGAGTTCCCCGCCCCCCACACTTTGTAAAATGACCCACACTAGAACTCAGCTGGCTGGAAGTTAAGGAATGAAGCTCTATTTACAGCTCAGCACAATGTACAAGCAGAGATATACACTATAGACAGGAATATTTACAGAAATAGACAAGTTAAAGGTAATACAGAAACACAACTCCCCTCCCAGTAATTAGAGACCCCAGGAGGGGCTCCCAACCACCCTTCCACCTTCTCCCCACCCCTATACCTTACCCTAAGGTTTGCCTTATGTGCAAGGTGAGTTTGGAGGATCGGCCAGGGGAGTTAGAAGGAAAGTAGTTAGTGAAGATTAATCGGTAAAGAGGAGCCAGAAGCTAGACCGCCCGAGATGCTGTGCCCCCAGAGAGAGACAGACTGAGAATGACTTATCTAATGTTTTGAATTCTTTTACCCAAACATCTCAGTAAGCCTATGAGTGAACTAGACATCACCATTGTTTTCCTTTCACAGCCTATAGTGTAATTTTCTCTATTAAAATATTCCATTTAGCTTCAAACCAGCACATTGCCATAAATTTTATTAACAACATATATATTTATAACCATAGTGATATGAAGTATGTTGTAAAAAATAGAGTAAGTGAGCACATCCTGAAACTTCTTAGGTTTTATAAACTACTATGAGCTAGAGATGCTGCTTGGTTTCGTTGTGTCTTTTGAAACAGATTTTAAGGAATAACGATAGTGCAGAGTTTTTGTAAATGTAGAAGCCATTACTTATTATTTAAAAAATACTTACTGAAAAAATGTCAAAAAATTACTTGTACAGTGAAGGCTGAAAAGAAGAGGTTCAACACATAATTTTCATGTTACAAGAAACTAATCTCTAAAATTTACCTTCAATATCTTGCTCAATGATGTCTCTTTGCTTCTGGAATATCTCTCTCAAACTGACATAAGCAAATCCAATATCTTCACATTCAAGATCCTGTTCATCTTCTGGGGGATCACTGACCACTGTAAATTGTAGGCTAAGTGTAAAAAAATAATTATTTTATCTTCAAATTAGGTTCAAAATTAACTCAAAACCAAGAAAAAATGGAGGTAAAACCCCACACTATTTCATTATTTCCCATGACAAGAATAGTTTGAGACCCTTTCTTTTAAATCTTCCTTCCTTCTTCAGCATTACTTAGCAGTACTAGAAAGACAGAGGTTTGCAACCACAGATCTGCTAGCTTAGAGAATTATTTAATTTTCTCCCCACCCCCCACCACCTGGTGGCACAATTCTTGTTCATATAGGAATGACAAGCAGAAGCTAAAGATTAAAAGATGTTTTCACATTTGAACCTCAGAAGTTTGTTTAGCTCAGCTCTTAATCAGTTGTTCTAGTCACTTAATTTCTTTATATTTACCTCCATAGGTTAAAAAAAACCAAACAAACAAACAAAAAAAAAAAATCAAGATTGTATCATGGGTTTAAACTGGCAGAGGGGAGATTTAAACCGGATGTTAGGAGGAAGTTCTTTGTAGTGAGGGTGGTGAGATACTGGCACAGGTTGCCCAGGGAGGTTGTGGATGCTCTCCCCCTGAAGGTGTTCAAGGCCAGGTTGGACGACGCCTCGAGTGACCTGTACTAGTGGGAGGTGTCCCTGCCTATGGCAGGGGCTTGGAACTAGATGATCTTTGAGGTCCCTTCCAACCTTACCATTCTATGATTCTCTCAAAATAGTTTCTTTCTAGTGTTGCTGTGTGTATTCAGTACTTAAAGTTGGACCTTACACAACAATTTGTGCTGCACTTGTTCACTCTGACCAACACATATTTTATCTTTGTTATTCTGTTCCCATTTTACATATAAAACTAACTCACAGGTACAGCCTGGATACAAAGGCTTTTGAGTAAGTACCATGCTACCTGAATGCAGCCTGTTTGTGCATCCTAAATATTTAAGCGCAATAACTATATGAAATATTTGCATTTTTCCTGTGAACTTTGATTACAATCATTGCATCCAAATATAGCTTCTCTTTTAAACACATAATTCTAGTATTGTGTTGAAGCTGACTTGCTTTAGTGGCTTGTGCTGGGGCCAAAAACACCAAGACTGACAAAATGACAGGAATTCAGAGATAACTACTTTCTTGCTATGTCTTGGCACTGTTGGTTAAAAACTGTGACTGCTTGGGAGCTTTACAGCCTAAAAATGTTACAATAAGCATAATTCCAAATGAGTAACTATCAAGTTCTGCAAACCTCAAGTCTACAGGAAAGGATATCATACACAAAATATAACCATATCTTCCTACAGAACTTATAACAACTGCAAGATGTTTTTATAGTAGTTTATTTTGTGCTTGGTTCTGACTAAGAAATATTTATTATAGACATTTTCTATGCGGATATTTATCACCAAAACCAGACACCCATTGAAAATACATGATTAAAAAAAAAAAAAAATTCTGGAAGCAAAAAGGAACAAATATCACAGATATTTCCAACAGCAGGTGGTTGGACTGAGTATAATGGACCTAACTTAAGATTTTGGTATGGAGCTAAGCAGCAGCAAAACTACCAAAACTCAATCAAACAGAAAGAAATACTTGTATGTGCAAGATAAATATTAAATTAAATAAAAACAACAAAAAACTCTGTAGGAGTAAGTGATAAAACTGATAGGCACTGGGAATAGATTTCTTTTGTTATGATTCAGTGTCGATGTTAAATCAAATCAACTGGAGAATCCAGCTTAGCATTTAAGAGTGATAGACTAGGAGGAGATAAGTGCTGGATTTATTTTTATCATGTAAAGGTACCAACTACTACTAAAGTCTTCACTAAACTAAAAGCAGGCACAGTAACATCTGGGACAAAGTGCCAGTGGAATTATGGAGTTGTCCATATTGGTCCACTTTCTGGCTCAGATCATATGCAAGTGTTTTACATGAACAGAGCAAATTTCGACTGAATACATCAAAAGAACTGTACCTGTAACATCGTAAGAGTTCCAATATGCCAAAAAGATCATAATACTGGATTAAATCCTTGCTGCTAATCAGGAAGGACTTTTGAACTAGGGATCCCATGGGAATTTCCCAATGAGTAGACTGAAAGAATGGTACCATGATCACTTTGACTTTTGTATTTTTGAAAAAAATATTACAAATTCTTTAAGCTTAGAAAATATTTGAATACAATATTCAGCATACATTCATTTCTTTTCTACATATACAAACAATTCGAAGAGTTTTGATTTCAGGTTGAATTGGATTTAAAAAAAGACAGTTTCCGTTGCCTTGGAAAATACTGCACATGAACAGACTCCTCAGTCTGCTTCAGCACAGAATGCTAGCGTCCCATCTTACCTTATCTTACACTGCCTTACTTATGTAAGAAACTGATGGAAGTTGGAATAACAAATCATACTAGGACTTTTCACATCAATAAAACTATGTATAGCACTCTTCTCCCAAACTCCTCTGTAGGATCCTAGACTTTCTGCCTAGCTCACTTCCACACAGCTTTTCTGTAACACCAGGAATCGGTACTGTTCCTTGCAGGAATCCTGTGCCTACTAGCAGAGTAAGAAGAAATCTTGACATCCTTGACAGAAATACTGAGTGGGAAAATATTTGCTGTCTATTGGAAGAAAAACTAAAGAACTAAACAAAACTTGTCTGCTAGTAAAGGGCAAAAAGAAGAGGGGGAAAAAAAAACCATAACAAAACAAAAGTAGTTGCCTTAAGCTTAAAACACACTTTACAATGAAGCAGAGCAGCCTGGACAAATGTTTATTGTTCTTGTTATGTTAACGCTGAAAGGTTTTATCACCAGTAGGGAATTTAGGGTGCCTGGATGAAAGCTCTAATGCAGAAGAATTCAATTCTAATTCTTCATTACAGAGATGAATAATTTGTAAGCAGCCAGGAGAAAACCTTTTGTGTTGACAGAGTATATTAATGTGAAGCTAACACTTTACACATGCTCTACACTCCTATAACATGGATGCATATATTTTATGACTGGAGAACAATGACTTCATACAGTCAGTTTCTTGGAATAACAATCATTTCCTACCAAGAAATGATGCACCTGTCAGGAACAGCCTGGAAACCTCTTGCATAAACCTGTTCACTCTTGTTATCACAGCAGGGTGACTGTTAGAAGAATGGATTCCTCCATTCTTCACGTATGTCTCTTTTGACACTTATCAGAAGAGCATATAGTCTACTACCAAGTCTGCAAGCACTGCAAGTACGATCTGGCCTGAAGAATCAGGTAGTTTCTCTGTATGACCCAAATTTCTACACTCTTAAAATGCTGAAAGGCAACAGTAGAATACAAACAAAGAAAACCATGACACAGTTACAGTAAGCTAAATGGACTGCCAGAAATGCCTCCTCTTATTAACCCATTTAAAGATTTGAAGGTGTCAGTAACTATGGGGTTCAGATAAATAAAATAATTTTTTTTTTCAGTTTTACAAATATTAGTAAGTATAGGTTCCTAACTAAATAATGTAAGTTTTCTGTAACTATACAGAAAAAGAAACAAAGAAGAGCAACTACCCATGTCACAATATAGCTATAAGAAAAAAGCAGGTGTTCTGTCAGAATTTCCATACTAATGATAGAGACGTTGTCTGAAAACAAAAAAACCAAAGATGCTTGTCAAAGGAGAAAGATCATCTTTGTGGTATACAACAACTACTAGCCTAAATAAGATTTCAAACAGTCTTCTTACTGTCTCGTGCTCATATATTTTCAATTTTACATCATTCTATTTTTCAAATACTGAATATTCCTCAATTTTCTGCCACCATTCATTCAAATGTAGCACCAAAATTCAACACTTTTAATAAACACTTACAATGATTCCATAGCAAGAAATGAAATTCGAAGAACAGAAAAATTATTTTTGTTCTGGAATCTTACTTTTTAATGAACACTGAACCCCTCACCTCAAAAAAAAAAAAAAAACCAAACAACTGGATATTAGGAAAAAGTTCTTCCCTGAATGGGTTGTCAAGCCCTGGAATAGGCTGCCCAGGGAAGGGGTTGAGTCCCCCTCCTGGAGGTATTTATAACATGAGTAGATGTGGCACCTAGGGACATGGTTTAGAGGTGAACTTGGTAGAGTTAGGTTAATAATTGGACTTGATTTTAAAATTATTTTCCAACCAACTTAGTTCTGTGAAATAAACATACTTTCCCATATAAATTCCATGACAATCTACATTCATTTATTTCTAAATATAAACAAAAAGAGTACAAAGCTATGAAATAGCTATAGGATTAGGCTTAACAGTAATCTTACGTATTCCATTAATATTTCTTTTAAAATCTGAGAATATCTTTTTCAAGGGACATTCATTAAAGTGACTCTCCTTTTAGAAGGCAAAAATGTATCTATTTATTTATGTTCTAATGTGGGCTCAATGCTTATGGGTATCATTTCTAACAGCATTTATTGTGACAGGGAGGAAATTAATACGCCACTTAATAAACATAATACACAATATATACGCTCGTATAATCTGGCACAGCACAAACAACAATAAAGTGTCAGGCTAAACCATGTGTAGGTAATTTTCAATGATATTTATATCCTTGATAATTTGGTTTCCTGAGCTTTAAAGCATTAGTTTAGTTCAGTTCCTGTTTCAGCTGAAAAAGTTCTGATATTAGTTTGTAAGGCTTGTGATAGAAAACATGTGCTGAAGATGTAACTAGGCCAGGTTTAAAATGCATAGAGTTGAAAACATTTGGGGTATAGGCAGAACCTTTCCATAAATTTTGTTTCCTGGTGGTCTTCTTGCTCTGATAAAGTAGAGCCCTGGACTACTGATGAACTTTCTGCCCTGTTATTTAGTCAACACAAAACTGAAATTTCACCAGACCAAACTAGACATACCAATAAATGCGGAAAACCTACTGAGTAACCTAGTGGACGGCACTCTGATGGCACATTTCTGTGGTGGGAAAAAGCTTGTTGCTATTATTTTATCTTGTTTTTTCCTTAAGTATGTTAAATATTTAGTATTGATATCTAAATGTTTATAGATGAAATTGCGGCCCACGGGCTAGCTGTTTCCCTTTGTTGAACCATCCCTCAGAAAGAAAAGACTATCTTATCCTCAGTATTGTTTAATTCTTAGTAGAACAGGTTGCACACTTTCCTAATTTATATGGTAAAATAAGTCTTCTGCTTGCTTAGGAAGTGTTTTGCTATATTTCCATGGTGTTCCTTGCTCTATTCCATTAAAACCTATTTTCTGGCCAAGACATGACACTCAGCTTTAGAAAAAAAATGGAATGAAGAAACATCACTTTCGCATTGCAGAGTCAATCTGTGATTTGAGAATAAATGCTTATTTACAAAGAACTCCTACAATTTCAAAAATAATCAGCGGGTATTGTATTCTTCTGCAAATTAAATTAATCTTTACATTAGTAAAAGTTCCATTTTAAATTCATATTGACCTTCTAGAGAAAACAGAATCACAGAATATCATCCATTCTCTCAAAGTAATGCACAGGCTACCTCAAGAAAAAATTTGAATAAGGTCAAGTTAATTATTTAGAGTATAAATTAGTCTTGCCCAATCTCATTCTCATATGTACTCACGTAATAGCTACCTGTTACATTTTTCCATCTACCTATCTTTCCATCTACCTATGTTCTTGGAAATTGTTGGGCCAAGTACTACTTTCTGAAGCTCTTACACTCCTTATAGTGCTCTAAAAGTAACCCTACCATCGGATAGATATGTGCATTTCCAGTTTATTATGGATAGAATGCTGATGATAGAATCTCTTGGGTTTTTGGGGTTTTTTTTGTTGTTGTTTTTTGTTTGTTGTTTTTTTTTCACCCAAACAAACAAATGAAACCAACATTGATAAAGGTGAAAATATTCCATGCCACATGAACCCACTTAGGGAAGAAATGGAGATCAATCACCACATCAGAATGTAGATATCATTCCTGACTCTCCAGTTCGTTATGTGTTAAGCTCTCATAGATCCCTCCACAATAAAGTCAAACAAGGCAAACTGCAAACATTATTTACAAAGACCTTGTTTAGAGTTTTTCAGCACTACTGTGTACCTGTCAGTATGCAGATTTGGCTTTAGAAGCATAGACTTGAGATATTCTCTTCTTGCACGATTATTTGCCATATCCACGTGTATCACTGCAAAGCAAATTGGAATTAAGATCATTAGTCATCAATTGGTTTTCATCTTTTAGAAGAAAGAGCATGAAGAACAAAAGAAAAAATAAACATTTCTTTCTCTTATCTTTCCTTAGGAAAAGCAGCAATGTTGGAATCAGATTTGAAAGGTCATGTGATCTAACGGCATGTCACTGGCAGGTTTATGTGCATACTGTCAAAAAAGATACAAGCAGCATCTAAGCATGCCACATAGCTGTCATCTTCTGTTAATGGCAATAGCAGTCATGATTTTAAAAGCCAGTGGTCTTTATTGCTTTGTATTTGAAGTGATTTACTGCATTTTCTTCCACCGAGGAAGCTAGTGATAATGATAATGTATGGCAGAGTGCTTGTCCTTTTTGACAGCCTCAGTAATTTAATCCTCCTTTCCTGCCACAATATTTCCGTAAGAGAAACGTATACACCAACGGACTGGACAAAATCCACAGCCTGGGGAGTGTGTGAGTGCTCTGAAAGCTTTTTATTGTTTTAATTAAAAATATGAACACTAGGACTTGCTTTTAATTTTTTGACCATTAATATGACCTACAGTGAAAAATAGCCTTGTTGTGGAAAATAATCAAAGAATGAGAAACACAGTTTTAGGAAATTCTTTACAAAGTTTTTGGGCATCCTATATTAAGAAAGTAGCTGATTCTTCCAGATGGCATAGTATCAGCAAACTACTGTGAGAGATCAGAAAAATTCAGCATGTGTAAACTGAAAACTAATGTTAAAGGAATTACTTTTCTTTTTTGAAGTAAGAAACGCAGCTGTAAAAAATTTTGCTAGGACAGGACTAGCATTAATAGAAACCTTAGAGAAACAAACACAGGGATTATTTTTCATTTGTTTTTGATGGCAGGAGGAGCAGCTAGAGATATGTCTTCACACTTCAACATCTTTAATATTCACTCTCTTCTAGTTATGCTGCCATTGCACTCAGAAAAGCTGTTTTTCACTCTCCACATCACATTAAGTTTTTCTTTACCTATATGCTGACAGAAATCTTTAACGTATTTCATACTGTCTATATATAAAACAGAAATGAGGAATTCTGCCAAGGATCAGACAGTATTGGAATATGAATAGGAGTACAAAATAGAGATAAGAAGGTTCACATTAATTCGTTGCAGAAGGATTTATTGAGGTACATATCCCTGTAAAAGTCCTTTTAGGCAGCACACCTTCCAGTGCTACTGGTTTGCCATTTTTCTCCTCAGGTATTTTCTGGCCAGCAGAATTGCTATTGGAAATCAGTTATTTCCAGAAAACAGCCAGTGCAAATGCTACCTAGATCATTCAGCTGGAGGAATCTGCAAGTTAACACCTTTTTCTCTACAGAAAGAAAAGCAATGCTCTTCTGTCTTGGACTCCTTACTTTCCAACCGTAGTATATTTACTTTCTTAAGTTGAAAGAAGCTCTTGCTGCAATCTGTTATTCTCTTAGGCACATGGATGACTTTGCACATGTGCTACTCTCTTGGCCAAGGGCTCCTGGGGCCACCACAGGAAGTGATGAGGAGGCAGCAGGAAGACAGATGGACAGCCAAAGAACTTCAAAGAAGCTGCCACATCAACAGATTCTTCCCTTTCACATAAGCATCCCAAATGGAATTTCCTAAGTTTACTAATTCAGTATTTAAAACAATTTAAAATGGAAATTATAAAGAGTTGGAATTAATTTCAATTCATGGGAGACTAGCAAGTAAACATTTGGTGCAAGAACTCCATTCAAGTCTGAGGAAAATGATTAACCATAGTGAAAATAAATTTTAAAAACCTGATGAATACCATGTTTTCACATCACCCTTTAGTGCTGCTTGAACCTAGAATTACAACATTGTTCCAAGGCACGGAACATCTCATCTTTCTAACCAATTAATTGCAAAAATTATTGGAAAAAAAAAAAAGATTCAAAATGAAGTTGTAACAGTTTGCACCTAAAATGATAATTTTTTAAGTGCTTCTTTAGGACAAACTTCAAAACCACTGCAATTCCAAACATGAACATAGATGGTTCTGTTACAGCATGTTTTTTATTTAGTTCACTTTCTAACTAAATGGCATGATGAAGCTGAGTTTCATCACATCACAATGATGAAGGAAAAAAAAGTGCCACAGTGTTAATGGAGAAAAGGAATAAGCACAAGAAATGTTTTCAGATGCAAAGTCTTCACATTTTCATTTGAGTTTTACTGAGGAATTAACCTTTCACAATATGAATCTTCAAAAGTTTACTTTTAACCAAAAATAAAGGCCATCATCTTTCCCTCACCTCCTCTTCTTTCAGTCTACTTACACTTGACTTCAAGCTGTTCATATAAGCACCTGTGCACTCAGGAGAAAGCTTTGCAAAATTTAAATGCCACATAAAATCTTTAAGAAATGTTGTAAACCTTCCTTCTGCTGCTGTTGCCTGCTCTCTACAACTGTTGCATACAGTGACAAGGACACTTTTTAGACCTTCTATCAATCTTACTTTCTGGTAACTTTCTTGCCACTTCAGCATTTTCAGTTCAGTTTTCATACTTTATATTAAGATGAATGTCTTTTTTTTTTACAGCTTTTATTAATAAAGTTTAGCTTTGTAATTTAAGTAATTGTGGCCTTGACAGGAAAAAGTGTTTACTTTACTGAAATTATGAGTCAAATATGAACAGAGGCATTTGTGTGAGGGAGACTGGGCTTTGCTTGGAGCAACATGTTTCCCTATGTTTTTCTGCTAGTGAAAGCTGCCATTATGTTCACTTTGAAGAACAGATTGTGATAGAACATATTCTGGCACACAATTTTAAAATGCATGAAAATTTTAAAATATGAATTCTCTCCTGATTATGATCAGTAATACTAACATTAAAACCAAACCACGCCAAAACATATCATTTTTTTAACCACATTACAGTTCAGAGACATTGTGTGAGCACAACTTGGCAAGTTCCGCTTTTCTTTGAATTTACAGGATTGTAGTGTTTGGAAGCATTCTTGGAAGCATTCTTATAACTCTTTCCCTCAGCAGTCAACACAACAGCTCCTTTCCTCAGCCAGTGTAGCCATTAGAAGATATAGCAATGTAACAGGAAATCAAGAGTTATGTGATATAAGCTGAACGTGTATAAACGCCCCATTTAAGTTTTCTTGGAAGACAGAAAATGATCTCCTAAGCATTCCTGGTCAAACAGTCATAATCAAGATAAAAAATTAATGCCAAATTGCATGCTCTGACACCTTGTGAGAAGGGAAAATCATAGGACCTTGCATGTCCAGATCAGTGAAGTTCTATTACATTGTCATTCTCTGAAGTTTCTAGAATCCTGTGTGTCAAGCACTCACAGCAAAGGATTTATAAAACACATGGGAAAAATTGAAATTTTTGAAATGTAACAAATCTCATGGAACCTTCTGTATCACTTAAGGTGTTTTTAGAAGAGTTAAATTGTTTTATTTTTAAATAATATGAAATGTTTTATTTATAAGAATTACTGAATTTTTGTTAGATCACTTATAGACTTACCCTGATTTACTCTATGCACAAGAAAGACTACTAGATTCCTTCTAAGCTCAAAGTAAATTTCTTCCTATCCATGCAAATCTCATCTTTATTAAAGAAAATATTCAATTAACCTGAAATATTCAACATACTCAAACCTAATTAGACATGAATAAGAGATGGAGTAAAGCTACAGTAAACACAGAGGCAGATTTCATTACTATTATCTTGGTGTCTTTCCTACTGACATTATCAAAAAGCAGACTCATTACATTTTCCATTCCCCTGTATGTGAAGTTAATCTTGAGCAGAAATTAGATGACCAATTACCTAAGCAAAACTCTGCAAATAACAACAGTATTAGCATGATGCTATGGAGCAGTCCTGGAGTAATTAAGACCAAAGACACTTATTGATTCATTAGGATATTTTCACGTTTAAACAGTTACATATTGATACTTACGCGGCAAGCAGAAAAATGAAAGCTACTAAACCAGGTTTTGACTAGCAGAAATAATATTATACAGCAGTACCAGATTGCAAAGTCTTACAAAGTGCGATACAATTTTCAAATGTCACAATCTGAAATAAATGTAAGTTTCAAAATTGTCTTAAGAATATGAGATTTCATTCTACACTCATTGTAACTCTGTTGCATTTTACTAGTATAATTTTGCAGAGTTAATATTTAAAAACTAATACTATGCTTAGACCACACCAAATTTACACAAGAATCAGAACATTGTGTAAGAATTCTTACACCTTCTGAATGCTTTTATATTGAAAGCAATGAGAATTCAAGAAGGAAGAAAACCGTGTTAGAGCGTTTTTATTGTTTTATTATTTCAATGAGGTTTCCAAAAATGTATTTCAATTAAGTCTGCCTATGTAGAACATTTGGACAAGCGTTTACGGTAGCTAGCAAGCTGAATACTGTTCAGCTCATAAGAAGAGTTTTTGTTTATCTGATTTATGTCTCAGTTCATGATGCCAGTAATCCAACTTGTTTGAATGGAAGTTAGCTCAGTGAATGCAAGTTTGTAGCGGTGGTTTTTGTGTTTGTGTTTTTTTTCCCTTAAAGCCTCACTAAGATTTGTCTTTCTCATTTACAGAAGTCAACTCATTGTGCCGTGTCCTTTCTCAAATGGGCAGATCAAACTGTGACATCACTTCTGCTATGCCACTTGTACAAAATTATTTCCAAAAGAACGCTTACTTGGCACATCACAAACAGAAACTGATTCACCCGCTCCAGGACACCCCCAGCTAAAAATGCAAGACTTAAGAGTTTAAGACAACATGAAGCACTTGTACTAAATCTTAAATGAAATAAATTTCAAAGAAAAAAAAAAGTTAATAATTGAAATACTATGAAATAATTAACAAGAGAATTACCAGTTATTATAATAGTTTTGTGTGTGCTGTAATGTAAATTACACTGCGTACTGACATAAAGCATTTTCAAATGTTCACTTATTAGAGAATGGAATATGGAAGATGCAGGATTAAGTACTATGAAGTAAATGGCAATGAATTCGTATTAAACGTGGCTGAATGATTTCCTGTTTCAAAAACTTCTTATGAAATGAACACTGAGTATTCCCAAGTGATGATCAAGCTATATTACATATTTTCTCTTTTAAACTGTATTTTAGTTGCAAGTGGTTACATAGAATGTTTTTCTTTTGCTGTTCATCACATTCTTTTTAAATGGAATACGTGAATTTTAGTTATGTGTTGCCTAATTTTGAAAAGCATATGCTAGCAACACATTTATTTTGAATTGTAACTTTAACATTTCATACACAAGCCTACTTCAGTAACTCATTTTATAGACAATAATTGCATCCTTACCCCATTTCTTAAAAACTACCTTTAATATTTCTCCAGATATTTGGGAAATAGACAAATACAATTAGCACACAAATATATTCAAGAATATGAAGGAGGAAGGCTATATTGGCAGGCATTTAAGAGCCAAACATGCCTGCTCAGGATTACATCGTACTTACCACTGCTATAGTTAAAGTGAATTCTCCGACCACTTGTCAGTTTTGGAAGTGACAGTGGGGTCTCCTCTGCAAGGAAATTGTGTAATCTGCATTCTACAAACAGCTGCTGTATAGTTTCATCTGATGCAATTCGTGACTCAGTAAGACAGAGCGATATAATTTCAATTCTGATTCTTTCAGTTGCCTATTTAAAAACAAAGCACAAACACAACACAAATTATTTTATGTTTCTTGAAGTGTTAACATGAAGCAAGCAAACAAACACACATGCAAATCGTTGGTTATTGACTAATAACACTGATTGACTATGTTGACATAAAACACAATGAGATTGTAATGCCCTGGGGTTTATAGTTAAGAATATTGTTGCAACAGATACCAATTTATATTTAGTGCTGAAAACATGTTTGCAATATAATACTCCACTGAGAAGATTAGGCTATAGTTATCTGCATCTACAAATGACATCCGAACCACAAATTTTAGTTGCCATTATTATTAGCTAGATAGCGACTCAGCACCCACTGCTAACTACACTACAAAGAGTTCAATAAAAATCTATCAAGTCACAAAGTAGTTTGGCAGGTAAAGTAACATGGTATTTGTATGGAACTCAACTTAATACACTGAACTTCTCTAGATAATCAAACAAACTTAAAACATTGAACTGCTCTAGCTAACCAAATTATAAACCTAGTAGTTGAAATTAAAAATATTATAATAAAAGTATCTCAATTATTCTTCACCAGAGCCTTTTCTTATTAACTGAAATGGCATTTTTCTCTCGCCTGGAATAAATTGTTTCATTGTTTCACACGGTTTGGCAAAGACTGTATTATATTATTTGTGTACAGACACATTTTAAGAAGCTTTAAGTGGCAATGTCAGACTCGACAGAAAGAGTCACAAATATTTCCCTAGGTAACCGTAATTCAAAGAAAGAAAAGCCACTATGGTTTGAAAATTGGAGTACATAGGTGAGGATTCAAAGACAAGATTCTTCAAAGAGCAAATAGAACATGTTGAAGTTCAGAAATGTCAAACATTTTGCCTTTTTTCTTTTCAAGTTCATAACTTTACTATAAATATTTCCCCATATGGAAATATTTTGACAATTTTTGATTGTAAGCTTAAAATATTAATACTCAAAAGATTAGCTTTCTAGATTCAGTGTTAGAACTGCAAGTCAGTATTCTAATTTATTATGGGGTTTGCTTAGATTTTTCCAAGCAAATTATATAATTAATCAAATTGAAAAGCAGGTGTATCCTATTGTAAAAATATTCATCATATAGAACAATTTCCATTGCTGTCACGCCCTTTCAATATTTGATGAAGTAATTTTACCCCCTCTTTTCAAAAGACACTTCCTTTTATTATGTATCCTAAGATATTTTAACTAAAAACCCAAATCTGAATATTTCAATAAGGTTGTTTTATTATTCAGTAGATTCATGGAAATTTTACTAGGATGACAGAAAAAATTCCACACCATTCTGTCTCAGCTAATACAGGTACACGGCTTCAGCTGGCAATATTACTGGGATTAGCATAGAATGATGAAATATTTAAAGGAATTTTTTTTTCTAAAATCTAATAAATCAAATGACTGCCAAATGTCATTAAAGTGATGGTCTTTGACTTGAATATGCTTTTCATATTCAAATTCGAAAAGAAAGAGATGAAAGCCTGGAAAGGTTACTCAGTTTCAACTAATAACCTCAAGCACTCTACATTCACATGCATAAAAAATGAAATTGGCTCTATTGTCTAATTTTACTTCAGAAACAACTCTTTTCTTCTTGCATGGAACAGATGTATTAGCATCTGTATTTAAAGTGATATGCTGAGTGGTTTTGTTCACCCCAAAGTATTTAGCAGCTCTGTCAGACTAGTTTGTATACAGACAGTAGTTTATAAATCAACTACAAATACAATATCCTGCATTATAAAGTATTCCTTTTACATATCTTAAAATTTGTTTGACATATTTAACACTTGTAATTGCATACTGTAGGCAAAGAATATTACAGTTTCTCAAGGAAAGCAGGGTAAATCCAGGTATTCTGTATTCTAACTTATAATGAAGCAAATAACCCAAGCATATTATTAGAAATTTGCCAGAAAAAAAGATAAATTACTTTAGGGCTTAACGGTTAAGAATATTTTAAGGTCTGGTTTTATTAATATTAAACATGAATATAGCATACTCAAAGGAGAACACAAGCTGATTAAAAAAATATATTTGCAAATAAAAATATAGACCTGCTTAAGAACAGCATAGTAAGCATGTCATATTTCACTACTAATACAAAATCACTCATATTATGTGGCCATGGTGGGAATATATGTAACATCCAATATATAACAGGAATTATTTTTTAAACAATCATTTGTGTTTCTATGATGCAGAGTGAAGTACATTATTTAAATCTTTTTCTAAGCTGTTTTTATAAAGCCTTAGTCTCATTTATTAGGTACTATTCAAGTGAAAAATCAATCGTTTGTCATGACCAATTACATCCCACAAATCATTCTGCTTTGACAGTCTTTAGTATTTACAACAAAATAGAATATGAAATTTCCTTTAAGAGATTGAACACATTAAAATAAGGAATGCTAAATGCTCTCAAAGACTATCTCTAGGAAACTGTATTAGTGCTTTCATTTAAAGTAAGGAAAACAAAACATGGGCAAGATATTCAGTCAAATTAATATTCTTTCTTTACCATTTAATATTGGTTTTTTGTAATCAACACTATGCAGAGAATTGGAAGAATCACTGAACTCCTTCAACAAGCTTTAGGATTAGGTTAAGCACTGTCTCAGACATTACACCAGAATCTGAAGTCTCAACTTAGCTTTCTGATTTCCTAGATTAAAAAAGCTTTTTAAAATCTCCATAAAGTCTTGGATACCATCTTCAAGAAACCGAATAGTTCATGTTTTCATTTCATTTTTGGTCACAATAAAATGCTAAGATTTTGATGTGTATAACAAAGTTCCATAACAGCATCCCACAGAATTAAGCGTTTTACAAAAA
>VWZE01024968.1:130732-176326 GCA_013396675.1 Eubucco bourcierii
AAAAAAAGAGTCTGTGACTTCTGCACAGAACAGCAGCAGGGAAAACACCTGGTTTCTAGGAACAATGTAAACAATGTTCCTATTTTTCATGTCTGAAGTTTGAACTAATGTATTACCCTTGAAAACCTGGAGTTAAGGAAACTTGTTAACCATAACATCAACTTGAATCCTATTGTTACCAATGCTCAAAAATATCTATCATAGTATGACCAAGGTTGGAAGAGACCTCAAAGACCGTCAAATCCAACCCGTTACCACAGACCTCAAGACTAGATCATGGCACCAAGTGCCACGTCCAAACGCGCCTTGAACACCTCCAGGGACAGTGACTCCACCACCACCCTGGGCAGCCCATTCCATAGCCAATGACTCTCTCAGTAAAGAACTTTCTCCTCACCTCCAGCCTAAACCTCCTCTGGCACAGCTTGAGACTGTCCTCTTGTTCTGGTCCTGCTTGCCTGAGAGAAAGCAACCTCCTCCTGGCCACAACCACCTTTCAGGTAGTTGTAGACAGCAAGAAGGTCTCCCCTGAGCCTCCTCTTCTCCAGGCTAAACAATCCCAGTTCCCTCAGCCTCACTTCATAGGGCTTGTGCTCGAGGCCTCTCACCAGCCTCGTTGCCCTTCTCTGGATATGTTCAAGTACCTCAATATCCTTCTTAAATTGAGGGGCCCAGAACTGGACACAGGACTCAAGGTGTGGCCTAACCAGTGCAGAGTACAGGGGGAGAATGACCTCCCTGCTTCTGCTGGCCACACTATTCCTGATGCAGGCCAGGATGCCACTGGCCTTCTTGGCCACCTGGGCACACTGCTGGCTCATGTTTAGGCGGGTGTCAATCAGCACCCCCAGATCCCTTTCTGTTTGGCTCCTCTCCAGCCACTCTGACCCCAGTCTATGCTTTACTTTGTATTATTTTATGTATTTATTTCTACAGTCCACTTATTCACTTATTCCCTTCTATTAAGAACAGATAAACTATAAGCTATTATCCAATAATCACAAGTATTCATCCATTTGCTATCAATACTTCAATCATGATGAATATTACTTGATTGACAAATATATTTATTGAATATCATCCTCTTCCTCTACCATGTGCCATGTGGCACAAGTTTATCACTGTAATAAGGTCTGATGTAATCCCTTCCTCTCTGTCTGTAACTAAGATCTCAATAAACAAAAAAAAGCTATTTATGATAATGAGTATGCCACTGGGTGCTGCCATTTTATCTAGTGCAGAGTCCAAAATACCATTTCAGACCATGCATTTATCATTGATGTCTTCAAAGTCATGAACCACTTGCTACAGTTGAGACAATTCAATGATTAGATATTGCTTCCTGTTGTCAAATCCATAACAAACCCATTAATGCATTGACCCTTTTCAGAAAAGACAATTTCTTCAGCATAAAACAACAAGCATATCAGAAAATACTAAATTCTTGAGGGATATGAGGATTTCTGACCATGACAACTGTAACCTCAGACATTAGGAAGCAGTCCTTTACTATAAGGGCAACGGACACCAGTGCATGTTGCTTAGGGAGGTGGTAGGGGCCACATTCATGGAGACATACAAGGTCAGGTTTGATGGGGCTCTGAGCAACCTGATCTAGTCGGGGATGTCCCTGCTTACTGTAGGGGGGTGGGACTAGATGACCTCTAGAGGTCCCTTCCAACACACTGCATTCTATGGTTCTATACACTTGAACCTAACCTCATATTTGCACTCATAACACAGTTTTTCATCACTTGAATAATATATTTTCTTCCTTTCAAATGGCTTGTCTCTCCCACCCTTCCTGAAGAAGGTAGATAAAATTGTTCAGTGTTTTTTCTGAAAGCTGAACTTCGCAAGATTTCATTTTGCAGCTTGCCAGTGGCACTGCCTCAGCTGCCAAGCTTTTAAAGGGAATCTGGTTTTAGGGATGAATGAATAAAAAAAAAAAAAGCACATATATCTGGACCTATTTGACTGGTGAGTACAAGTGCTCTTAGGCTAGTTTTATTTTATTTCCAAGAAGTGGGGACGGCTACATTATCGCTACCATTATCGTTACAGTCCTGATTTAATATTAAAACACACCCCTCTCTACTGCAAGACTCTATACTATCTCAGAGATGTCTTTATTTTGTTTAAGCACTCATCATTAATACATGAAATAAAATAAAACCCAAACCCCAATATTACCAAATTTCCAAGCCAGTTTGCAACATCAGCAGGAAATCATCAATTAAGCAACTCATATGCTTTGTAAACTTACAACTACCTCTCATATCAGAATGAAGCATGATCTTTAAGTAAACCATTCTGACTAAAAGAAAATTTCTCAATAAAAAGAGACCTTACTGTATCAATTTTTGGTATACCAGTACACATCAACATTTAAGTTACAGAAATAAGATGAAATAGCAGTGTTATATAAAAAACTAAACAAAGACAAATATATTAGGATTTCTGCTCTTGCATATCTATGCATGTATTTTTCAGTATGTAGATTACAGACTTCTGGCTTGATCAAAAAAAAACAAAACCAAGATTCAGTTTTAAAAATCACTGTTTGCAAGTTAATTCATTTAGAAAAAAACCACAAACCCTTAGTATAGGAAGAAAGCAGAAGAATCAGTATAGCATTTTCATTAGAGAATGTATCTCTAGTGGAAAAAAAAATCAAATTGCTTCCTTTAAATACATCTGTTCCATTAATTTAGATCTTTAATATTTAACATTTGATACTGTCATCCTCCTCTTCCCATTATGGTACTATGTTGGGACAAGTTAAGACATGCAAAAATGCATAGAATTTGATTCTCTCTCATATTACTCATAGTGTGAAAAAGAATTATGTTTTGTGATATGACAGCTAATCAAAAGTTAAATTTAGTTGCAAATCCCATTCTTCGCTTTTTAGACCTCCAGTTAGGAAAACAGTCTCCCTTTCTACTTGTAAAGTCACCACAGCTTACTTCCATGCCAATGAGCTCTGATAAATACAGACTCTCGAGTAGCAACTGAGGAGCATTCATATTCATAGCCACAAAAAATATCATCAGCTAGGTTAAAAATGGCTCCTGTTGATGCTTTTATTGCAAGCTTTTGGACTCAGCCTTAAATCTCACATTTTACTTAATTAAATATTCTGACCAATTAGTTTTAGTTGTTACCTAAAAAAAAAAAAAGCAATAGGTTACCTTATGAATTAAGATTCTCTTGGTTTGAAAAAAATGTAGAAGCTGGTGTTTGGTTGAGAGGGTTTTTCTTTTTCTTTTCTTTTATTTTCCTGTGGGGAGATTTTTGGGATGTTGTTCGCTTGTTTGCTTTAATTATTACTATTTTTTATTACTACTTTTTTTTTTTTTTTCATTTCTTCCATCAAGAAGAAAGACTTGTAGTACATGCTTCTAATAATTACTACAAGGCAGTGCTAGAAGATGTAAATCCATCATTTTGGTGTACTGCCTATTCAACTAATGTTAGATCTAGACAAGACTAATATTTCTCACCCAACATAGCCAAGCCAACTCAACATGTTAATACTAAAATCATAAAATTTTAGTTCTCTACATTCAGATTAGCTATTCAGGACAAGTCAGTTTAAGAAAAGCATAATCACCCTGAAGTGCATAAAAGGTACTCAAATCCTGCAGGAAATAAATGTGAAGAGGAATTAATCAGAATTTAAAATTGCAATACTAAGTCCAAATAATTTTCTTTATTTTTTTCCCTTAATGGATGCATGTATTTCATAGGAGGAAATGCCCTACCCATGTAATTGTACAAAAAAAGGCATAAGGAAATTTTTTTTTATTGCTTTGCTATACATGACCTTTATGCTTTAAACCTTCCCACCTCAGCACAAACACGTTTCAATGACCAGCAGAACCACAAGCAACTCACACTGCTTTTTAATGGTGCTTAAGAGAGATTTTCATGTCAAAATTACTATGATCTTGAGATCTTAATCTACAGAAGCAGATGACAGTTTTCAATAAACTGCTATTAGCACATGATAAAGCACTCACAGTATCTGCAATGAAAAAGAGAAATCTAACACACCTATAGAAAAAAAATGAGACCACCACCCAATAAATTGTTTTTGCCAGTAATTGCCTTACAGGCGCATTTTAAGACAACCTATAAGCTGACGGCAGTAAATTTTATTGTAATAACTGAATGCTGTATTATCTCCTGTAAGGATGAAGTGAGTAGACATGGGGGTAAAACAGAAGAGGGGATAGAAGGAAAAAAAAATATTTATAAAATAGTTTTTTTAAAATATAAAGACCATGCCAAAGAAAAATGCAAATTTCCAGTTTTGATGTCTATTTTGAGGATATGAAACAAGGCTTTTAATCAATGTATTATACATCAAATTGATAATGTTAACTTCTGATTATTCAAATATATGAAATATTCATAAAGAACTGTCCGAACTTTTACATTTCTCAGACTTCTTTTCTCTATTAATTATCATGCCTGGAAGCTTTTTAGTAAAAGCAGCAGCCATCAGCCTGACTGAACCTGACAAGCTAGCAAGGCCCAATTACACTGGCACTCTGTGGCACTTTGATGTACTGGAAACGAAAAGAGATAGGGGCAAATTGTATAGCACATTATGTTAATGACTTGATTTAATCCAGCCACTAAACTTTATGTAGCCTGTTAAAAAAGATGCTAACACTAATTACGCCACTTTGGAAAGGAAAGAAGGGGACAAGCATTTCATACCGACAAAGTGAAGCTCATAAATGTTGTAAATGAAATGAAACAAAATGAAGTAATCTATGATTAATTATACATCATAGACAAGAAGAAAAGAGAAAGAAGCAAGTGGTACAGCTAAGTACTGGAAAATCTGTTAGATACCCTTTATGATTAACATATCTAAGAAATAACCATGAACTATCTAATTTGCAACATGCAAAAAAGAAAGAGTATGATCTTAAATGGCTTAAACAGTTCCCCACACAATTCAAATTTATAGGATAATTAGCATAACGATCTCTAAAAATCACAAGTCTTATTTACAGTGTTTGACTACCAGCAGGATATTTATCTCAAGAGATAAAAAACAGTGATTTTTAATCATTAAAAAAACCCAAAACAATCACAATTTTGACATTAACTCAAGATTTCAAATGTATCAATGTTAATTTTTAAAATCCAATTCATGTCAAACATGCTGTCTTATGAATTTATAGTTTTTGTTGTCTTATCTACCCTTCCTGAACACACACTTCGTTACCAGAGGAACAGATCAATGGGAAGAGGTAGAAATTAATGAACCTGAAATGAAGCTACACTCAAAATCCTCTCAGAAGCATTGATAAGTAATTTTGATAAAATGCAGGATGACTAGAAACGTATAAATGAACTGTATTAAGAGTTTAACTTAATGGTGATGAAGAGCAGTCAATTTAGTTCTCAAAATGACAGGCAAAAGAGGTTTTTAACATTTTACACACAAACAATGTAATCCTGCCTACAGAATTACCTCCTCTATCTTTCTGCAGTATATGTAAGAGATAGCATTTCTAAATCCCCTGTACAAGTTCAAACAAGGAGCAGTATTTCCCATACGAAGCATTGCTTCTTGTTGCTCATTACTTCGTAAGATGTCACACAGCCTTGAAAACAGATTGAAAAAACAAAGAAACTACCTTTAGGTTATCACATTAAAAAAAGTTAAGAATGGTAGGATATAAAGTACACCCTTGGCCCTTTAAAAGAAGGCTATGACAGACCAGAAGTATTAACTGTTAGAAGTATTATACTCAATTTTAATTGCAAGTTCTGTAGTTTTAAAGGTTTTTCTGTCCATCTTATAAGTATGAAGTTGTTGTGGGTTCATTTTTAAAGAGAGCTACAGTACTGAAATCCTCTTCAAAGTAAATTTTGCAAATATTTATTATACCGTCAACAATTTTGTATGTATTACTTTATGCTCATTAATTCCTGAGTTTAAGAGAGTATTATTACTGTACACATCCACAAATTGCAACAGAAATGTAAGTACTCTGAAGTAATTGGATATTGTACATGTACAAACTTTCTGGAAAATCGATGTTCAGGAACAGAAAGGAATCTGTGTGGATGAACTAGAAAATACATTTGAAGGTTTGTCTGTTACTAACAATGTCATATGCGATTGTCATTTCATGAGCATTCAATCAGTTCAACAAACTGGGATGATACAGAGCTAGCTAAGCACTGTAGATCTACGGATGAGTCAAATTATCCCCCTTTCTTAGAAAGCACTAGAAGAAGCAGAAAAGGACATATTCCCACATAAAGGTTAACAGGTAGGACTTAACAATGAGCCTAAGTTCTTTAGACTTTCAGGTTATAATAGAATCATAAAATCATAGAATGGTTTAGGTTGGAAGGGACCTCAAAGATCATCTAGTTCCAATGCCCCCTGCCATAGGCAGGGACATCTCCCACTAGAATAGGTTGTGCAAGGCCTCATCCAACCTAGCCTTGAACACCTCCAGGGAGGGAACATCCAAAACCACCCTGGGCTATCTGTTCCAATGTTTCGCCACCCTCACTGTAAAGACTTTCTTCCTAAGATCTAGCTTAAATCTTCCCTCTTCTCCTGTTATTACAAGGCCTTGTAACAGCCTCTCCCTCTTCCTGCCATCATCCCTCATCCTGTCATTACAAGACCTTATAAACAGTCCATCCCTAGCCCTCCTGTAGGCCCCCTTCGGATATGGGAAGGCTCCTGGTCTCGAAGCCTTCTCCTCTCCAGGCTGAAGAGTCCCAACTCTCATATTCTGTCCTCATAGGAGAGGTGTTCCAGCCCTCTGATCTATCTTTTGTTATCAGTTATCTTTTGTTAAGAAATTTTATGCAGAACCAAGATTTTAATTCAGACTGAATTAAATTTCTCAAAGGTGTATGAACTGGAAACAGGAAAACATACATTCCTTGAAAATGCCTTAGATATAGCAAAGCTACTCTTAGAGGACATTGGGTTTAAAGTATATTTTTAATTTACCATAAATATTCTGACCTACCTTTACAATATTCTTGGATAGGGGACTGGAAACAATACAGTCATCACTGTCAGTTATCACTGACTCAATTGCATCACTTTCTTGTCTATCATCTTGATCTGAAAAAAAAAATAATTAAAAAGTAATTTAGTTAACTCTCCCCTATATTTGTAGCCCATCTGAGACTTCCTGAGAAACCTGATAGCAATATATTTGCTTCTCTAATAAATAAAGTATAAGTGCCAGGTAAATCTTCTCTCCCTTGAAGAAGATTAACACTGACAAATCAATGACCTTTAAAGTCATCTAAACTGTATTTTAATCTGATATGCTAAAAAAAAAAATATTTTCCACAGGAAAGTTGATGAATGAAAGGATAAAAGTCTTGTGATGAACTGAGATAGGAACAATAGTTAGTTTTATATATGAATTTGTGGATTTCCTCTGACTATGTTTAACATTATGCACATTTAAAAAAGAATGAATTTTATTAAAAAAAAAAAAAAAGACAAACAAACAAGCAAACAAAAAAACCCCCAAAAAACAACAATCAAAACTAGTTTTATATACAGGTGGATTATTTTCTAAAGCATTCAGGAGTTTTTTCCTCTGAAGTAAATTACTTCTAAACACAATGAGGATTCAACATCCCACTTTTCCAATTTTTCTAATGAATTCTTATGTGGAAGCTACAAGCAACTGAACATAAAATTCAGCATGAGTTTTTATGTTACATTTGGTATTGTGGACCTGGTTTATTTCCATGACAAACAATTTAAGCTCAGAGGTGGAACAGGATGACCTGGCTTTTATAATCTTTAAATAAATCTATCTCCAACAACTTCATGTCACAGATGTGATAAGACATACTACCCCTCTCACTGTCTGAAAGGATTTCTGGTATCAGCACTGGCTCTTAATCTGCAGACAAAAGGAGCATATTCATTAAAATAGTCTTTAGAACAGCACAATTCTAAGGGAGAATATAAAGACATTTAAAATAGAAGCCAGGTTTCCTTTAATATTTTATGAATCTAGGTCAGATACCAGATTTTTGCATTCAGTTACAATACAGTTTCCATTTGGGAGGAAAATAACACCACCACATTCACCAGCTAGCTTCAGCTATCAAGTACACCAGAATATCATTTCTGTCACGAAGCTTCTCATAATGAGGCAGCTCCCACTGCTAGTAAGAAATGCTTAAGTAAATGGAAAGAGACACAGACTTATTAAGAAAATACAGTTTCTTATTCATAAAAATGCATTTTACCTTCTGGTTCCAATTCTTCAGCTATTTCTGTCTCATCTCCAGAGGTAACCGAGCTCTGGTCAGCCAACTGCCCCTCTGACAGATGTGAGAGGTCTTTTTCCTGTTGAATTTCTTCAGCCATCTCCTTTACCTTATCATCTGCCAGACTTTCTTGTTTAACCTCATGTACCACATGCTATATAAAACCAGGGAAATTTATAGTCTTTATAGCACTCCTTGAATAGTAAAAGTTACTAAAGTTCAAAACTTGAAGAGTCATGGCTCACATTCATTATACATAACCTTTAAACAATTATATTGCTTGTGCAGTGCAGGAAACAATGAGAAGTTGTCAACTGCAGTAAGAAATAATTGATACGGTAGAAAGGCAATGCTCTAACAATGTATATTTGTGAAAACATAACTATTATAATCATTTGGTACCTGTCAACATATATTCAGTCTGTTACATTTCCAGAATTCATTTATATCTCAGCTTTCTCAGTCCTACAGGATTCAATTTAAAAAATAACCAAACAATCCACTGCCACCTTACTTAGTTGGTAATTTTATAATGTGAATTATACAATATTTCCTGTTTCAAAAGCAATCTAAAATCACATAAAAAAGTAAGAAGAAGCTTTACTAAAAAATGCAAACATGCTATCTAAGGTTAAAATAGTGCACAACTTACTATGCCAGTGTCTTATTCCTTCCTTTCTCTGAGTACAACTACACAGAACAGTATCTCCTCAGTGCATACAACAGTACAGAGGCGGCATCTTCCATGGAAATTGCTGGAGATTTATGCATTTAATACCAAACAATTCTAGCAGAATTCTCCTCTACCACAGAGACACTGATGCCTCACCTCTGAGTTTTCCAAAACTGGACTTGAGAGTTACGTCTATACTGCCACATTTCAAGCCACACAAAGCAATAGTAACTAACAGTGAAGAGCCTTATTCTACAGGTAAAGGTTATCCTTGAAGTTTCAAAATCATGAAAAATTGACTTCATGTTTCTTATGCGCTGCATTAGCACAGGTGATGCATCGTAACCACTGTCTTCTAGATGATGTTTGACCATTCTTTATAATTCCTTCAGTGACAGAGTTGCATTTTGTGGATAAAATTTTCAGACCAATACCACCTGATACGGTAGAAAGAAGACTTTCACTGAGTTCATCTAGAGCTTCGATTAAGTTGAAAAGTGAAAGGAAGATAAATTAGAGCTAGTGACTAAATGTTGTGTTAAACCACTCAGAACTATAATTGGCCAATCTGTCAAAACTTTCACAAGCACTTGGATCATTACAAACTACAATATTTAATACTTTTCTTCTCCTTGGAATGCTAAACATTTAAATATATCCCAAAGTTATTACATTTCTTCTTCATCTCTCCCTTGTTATACAGTAGTAGTTTTCAGATGGGAGACAATTTTTATGCAAACATAGAAGGAAATAAGTGGAGACATTCCTTCCTTTCCAGGCCAAAAAAAAAGAGAGATTGTCATCATAAGGATTCACTTTTTTTTTTTTTTCCACTTCAGAGAAGGTTTTGAGATCTTTCTTTACTGTAGTTTGATTTTTCAATGCATGAAAGAAGAAATAACACACATATGGAATTCAAATGTAATATATTATATAAAAATGCAAAATTTGAATAATCTTGTAGCTCTGAAACACTTGGGATTTCTGAAGTCTTCATCTCTGCAAGCTCCACATTATTTTCAACAACAGAGTCCGAAGTTATAGGTAAAATAAAGGGAAGTCTTTAATATATAATAGACAACTAATGCACAAAAGTAGGTATAAACTTACTGATGGAGAAGCACTTGGACCGGAAACTATGTCCTTCTTTGCTTCCCTGTATTACCATTACTGCTTCTGTCCTCTGTTACCTATGAAGCCGGACAACTCTTAAAAGTGGTTTGGGCAATTCAAACCATTTACCCCAAATTTTAGTGAGTCTCCTTTTCCAAAACACCTCTTTGCTTTGGCATGTGTCACATTAACGCCAGAGAACTAGTTTTGCTGCTAGTCAGAAAACTGACAGGAAAATGAACCAGACCTGTACAGTTTTCATGTGTTGAACTTAAAATTGTCTAGCAGCCCTGCCATTTCACTACAAGATTTAGACATCAGTGAAGTCCCAGCTATTTAACTATCTGGTTCTGGTAGCATTTTGTCTCTAATCACACAGTGAGGTTGTTTTTTAAAACAGTTGAGGCAGCTGCTCATTCAGTATTGAAAATTTCTGCTGGAGACAAAGTAGCTCTCTCTTTTAGAAAATTTTGTCTTGTGAAAAAAGGTCACACTTTGAGAAGTTACTATTTGGAGATATGTTGAATCTATGTTGTGTGTCTAACTATATGGCTAACATTTCCGTTTTCCATATCTAAGCTCCAAAACATTTGATTTCACCAGTATTTGGTATTTAAAAAAAAAAAAAAACCCACAGAAATCAAAACCCAAGAGATTGACTTCATTCTTATTTCCAGTCTAGACTGAATGGCTCAAAACAAAGTTCCAGTCATGGTAAACGAAAACAGTAGCAGAAGAACTTGTGAAGTGAAAACTGAGGTTAACATTTAAATTCCAACCAAAGCATTTACTAATTGAAAAAAAAAATCATCACAGATACATTTTAATTAATGTAACATATTATTAACTAACAATTATACTCATAACCTTTTATAATTAGCTGTTAAAATACCTTACTTTAACTTATTTGATTTAAATGAGTAAATAAAGACTATTCTTAGTTTTCTGAAGGCAGATTATTTAAGGTCAAATGAAACTTTACATCATAGAGCAGGTATACTTGAGTTATTTCATGCAGACTCTCCTAGAATCTGGAAGGATGTACACATGATTGTACACCCCAAGTTCAGAAGAGTTAATTGTCCTCACAGTGTGTAATCTCAGCTGACAAACTTTAAGAGGTGACTGAACTGTATCAAAGTGCATATCTCATTAGCTCAACACACAGGATCTGTTTTGATCAAGCTGGTTTCTGTAGAGCCATTTCTGTCTGTGCAAGTGACACATCGTACAACGATACTTTAATTAACAACTCAGAGAGATGAGAAATACAGTACAGTGATGGTTGATTTCTCCTGCTAGAATGTGCCCTGTCTACAGTAGTTGAAGCTTCTAAACTGTGGAAGATAGCAGGCAATTCTGTGGGAGCCACACAAATATACCAGTATTGTATCCCCCACCTATATGCAATACTATGCTACTGGTCATTGCTTAGGACATCACAGTCTTGTGCTGCTAAAATAGAGTCATATTGATTATTAGTTCTACAAATTGTCCATACTGAGACATAAGTAAACTTTCTGGCTTCAACATGCGTAAGCAAAATAAAACTTACTGTTGCCTGTATTGTAGTAAGATCCTGAAAAGATACTTTCTTGTCTGCTTGAGCTGCACGCTGCCTTGGTTTGGGTGTTGGTTTCTGTAATAAAACAATAAGCAATATAGTTCAAGACCATTCATTGCCATATTCTAACCATTTTTATAGTAAATTTTGAGGGACCCTAATTTTTCTCAAAGCCAAATCTTACTATACTAAATTAAATCCTAAACAGGAAGATGTTGCTTAAATAAGGTTCAAGATATTGTTCAGAATTCATCCACAAATGGGTATAAGACTCACAGAACATCTATGAAATGCCATTTGAGCTCGAGGCAAGGAATAAGTGTAGGACTTAAGCCAGTGGAATGATGTGTGTGGCAAAATGATTTAGTATTACTATTTACAGAGCGCTTGATTTTTTTTTTTCCTTGTACTGCAGGTTTATCTTACCTTTGTCACCTTTCCTTGTGCCGTTTCTTTTGGAGAATTTTAACACAGGAAGGAGACTGACAATATTTGTAAAATTAACAAAACAATCCAGAAACATTCCAGTCATTCCATGACTGTCTTAAATTGCAATCGTAGTCCTGAAGTTGCACATTTCATGCAGGACATCTACATTGGAGAGAATTACTAAGCACTACATTTATAGAGAAGGCATTTAATGTTTGTTATTTCTCTTCCTTTTTCTCCTCACCCTTTTGCTAACCAGTTACCTACCATTATAAAAAAAATTTAAATGCTTTGGATAGAAGAAGGATTTCACTTCCAAAGGAAGTCAAAGATGATGGTTATACGAAATATTTGTACTGCGCATTGTTTTACACTAAGGACACATCCCAGTCAGCCGAGAACTAAATGACCTGCTGTAATAGGTCTTCTATATCTGTTAACTTCTATGAATCTGTTAAATTACTCACTATCACTGGTGAAGTAAAAGAAGGCAACAGGGCTGGAGTCTGGGTTTTTTCCTCTGTTAGAAATTCAGCTGCCATTGATTTTTCATTTTGAATTAAACTTGCTAAGTCTGCAGCCACTGTTGATCCAGCTGGTGGCTGGTAGACAAAACTCCATTTTAATTCAACTGTGATGGTGCCAGCAGCACGTCTTTCAGAATCAGTTAGTTCAAAAGTACCTGAAAGCAAAATGCAAATTTGATCTAAATTATCTTATTGTACACACATACAAGGAAATGCAATGCAAAATTGAATGGGATTCAGAGATTAAGTAACTTAACAGTACTCATATTGGAAGCTATGTCAACATACATCAAAATGAATCCAATATAACACTGCGGGCATCCAGAAATACAGCATTTAGCACGTACTAAATCACTGCATTCATTCAAGATGCCCTGTGGGTTTCTCAGATAATCCAGTACCACATACTTGTATTTAAACCTTTCAAAAGGTTTAACTAAAACATTTCCATGTTTTACTAATACTAACTCTTGTCAAAGAAAATTTAAGGGTTTTGAAAATCTGCAAGCGGATGAACTTTTGTTGAAGAAGAAACATCCTATAATCACTTGCAAATTTTGTAGTCTGTATTTATATGGAAAAACTATAGAATCAAAATTCTAAAACTTTCCTCCATGACTTGCAGTTGTCAATGAAATAACAAAGTTGCTTCTGTATTACAAACATCATAATAAATTACTAACTGATACCAACTTGTGAGCAACCTTGAAGGCAGGGCAGCTATTGAGAGTAGAATAACGGTCTGATGGAAACCTCATGAGGTTCAGCAAAAGCAAATGGCAAGACCTGGATCATCCCAGGAATAGCCCAAATTAGCAGTACTGGCTGGGGGCTGACAGGCCACAAGCATCCTTGCAGAAAAACAGAGTTGGTCCTGCTTGACAAAAGGAAAAAAAAGCCAGCCAAGCTGTGTCTTTGCAGTAAAGAATGTCAGATGGACCCTGGCCTGTCCTAATAGGAATGCAGTCAAGTAGGTCCAGGGAAGTTTTATACTTTGTCTCTTCAATATCAAAGAGATGGCATTCAGAATACTTTGTCCAGTTTTGGCCTCTGCAGCACAAGTGAGACACTGACATTCTTTAGCTTCAGGACATTGGAGCACAGGACACAGAAGAGGTTTAAAGAATTAATTGGTTTGGTCTCAAGAAAATGAGGCTCAGAGAGGATGCAGCCTCACTAATGATGATTAGAGGGAGATATCAATTTCCTAGTCCTGTTGGCCACACTATTTCTGACAGAAACCAAGATATTATTGGTTTTCTTGACCACCTGAGCACACCTCTGGTTTACATTCAGCCAGGTGTTGACCAGAACCTCCAGGTCTTTCCGGCTGGGCAGCTTTAGTTACTCTGCTCCAACCCTGTAAGTGTTTCATGGGGCTGTTGTGACCCAAGCGCAGGACCTGGCACTTGGCATTGCTGAACCTTATAGAACTGACTGTGGCCCATCAATCCAGCCAGTCCAGATCCCTCTGCTGAGACTTTATTCAATTTGATTCATATGAAGCAGTAACTAAATATTTTATTATGTTTAAAGAGGTCTAATTCTTACCTGAGAAAGATCTGTCATGTGCTAAAGAAATAAGAGGCACACTGGCTTTCCCTATATAAGCACCTTCTTCCATTTCATCATCATCAAATACATAAAAGTTTAAGGATTCTGATTTTAGGTATCGGTCTAAATCTGCATTCATTGGCACTTGGAAACACATATGGTCATCAATTTGTGGGTTGTTGCTGCTATAAATGATGGGAGTATCATGGTCTGCAAAATCAAAGAACTTGTAGACAACATAAGGATTTGGCTGAAGATGTTTTTTTCGGGCTTGTAGATTGCTACAACATTTTATTGTAATGTGGAGTTCATTTAAATTGCCATCTGTTGAAGTGCTGACTTGGGCAGTTCTGAGTATCTGCTGCTTTAAATGAAAAAGAAATTAAATTAAAAACATTAGAATGCTTATGTTGGTGAACTCTAAGAACTATATAAATAGAACAAATAACTGATTATTTCAATGACACTCCAACTACTGTTTGATTTTACATGTCAAAATACTACTTGTTCAATGACATCTTTCTTGGGTTATTGGTATAAAGAAGTAAGAGGTTAATGCTTTCAAGGTATGTGATTGTTTGCTTTATTCTTCTAAAGTTTAATGATCTACTTGTTATTTGATTATCTACAAAGCAGTAAAAAATCAGTTTTAAGACTGAATCACACTAGATATAAATTTAAAGATTCTGACCTTAGCAGCTGTCCTGCATCAAGAAATTTTATAACTCCAGTCCCTTTTATATATTTACTTCTCGACAACTAAAGTTGCACTCTATATGCCTGTGGGTTTTTTCTTGCTCCAAAACATTTACTTACAGAAACAATTAACAAAAATTAGAAATCAGCTTGTGAGAGAACTAATAAATGTTTGAAGTAAATTTAAAAAACTCAACTTTTTAAAGTTACAGAATCACAGAATGTATCTGGTTGGATAAGACCTCAAAGATCATCCAGGCCAATCCTCGACCAAGCATTTACCTTTGGTGACCTATCAGCATAGCTTGCACATACTGTGAAAGAGAGAACTGGCCAACTGGGAAATTAATTATAATAAAAATTAAAGAATAAGAGAAACAAAAACATGACTATCTTAAATGAGGAACCCTCATCTCTACCAATCTCCTTTTTCACTGAGATGTGACACAGGTATTGTCATTAATTCTACAAGCAAGATAATTCTGTACAAGTCAGAGTTCCATCTGTTAGTATGTGGGGAAATACATCAATTTCATTTTGTATGACAAAATGTTAAACATTTTTAAGAAACAGTACAGACTGAAATAGTTAAACTATCATGTTTGGTTTTCTCAGTAAGTCCTTAATATGCAACCTTAAGAGTACTATTTCTGGTTACCTTCGGAACTGAAAAAAAAAAAAATTATAGCAGTTCACGTATAGTTCATGTTTCCATGATTTCTGACACTATGCAGGACAGAAAATTTTATATGCATGTGCATGTCAACTACTCAAACCTTAAATTTTGGAACACACAACTGAAGCTACTTTTCTAGCTGCAGATTGACAGAACCCTTAACATAATGCAACCATCTGCTATAGCCATGATTTCTGCCATGAAACATTTCTGAAAACTCCAGTGTTTTAAACATTGGTTCTGTAGAAGCTGTTCTTCATTTATGCAATTTTTCCTATTGTTTTTTCCCATATAATCAGCATATTTCAGTGTCCATGTTTGAATTTGCAGCTTTACAATAATTACAACAAAATGTTCTGTTCCACGTGCTTTACCTTTCAACTGTGTTTGGACTGACAACACGGTTAGAAAAACACATAATCAAAAATAGAGAAAGTTTAGTAGCAGATTTTGGCATTTAAAACCAATCTGATTTTGTGAGTTAGTTGAAAATACCTTTGATTCCTTTAAAAATTAGATTTAAAGCAAATGTTACAATGTTATCAAACACCAAGTTATTGAAAACACCTACGTTGACCTTAAACACTAAACGTACTTCTCAGATTACATCATGGAATCCGTTGAGAGTCTAGTACAATACAGATTTTCATTATGGAATAATAGAAAACATTAAGGTTACCCCTGACATACAATAATTTAAACAACAATAGATTAAAAATTCTGAAGTGTTTTAATTTACGTATTTCAATCCGAGTGCCTTTATTTCTTAAACAGTTGCTGAAGATGTCTGAAAGTCCCTTCTTCTCCTCTCGGTGACTATGTGATTAAACAGTGCTTTATATTATGAACATTCTCATTATTGGGCCAGAATAAAAAAAACACAACAAAACATGAAATAGTCTCATAATACTCAAACACTAAGAACTTGGAGACCTTTCCAAACAATTGCTCCACTTGTTACACTGATCTGAAACCAAACTGGTCTAACATTGAAACATATTGTACCAGAAGAAAATATTAGTATAATCTGGTGCTTATAGGTTAACTAAACATAGTATTTTCAAATATTCTAGTGACAATCAAAACTACGGAGTACAAAGCCAAACATACCTGGAATCGTTGTTCATGTTCCCTAAAACTGGATGTTACATAGCCCAGAGCCTTTGACCTCTCTTTATAGAGTCTAATAGCTTGATTCATAGGAACTCGTAACCTGACCCAGTATTCTACAGTGCCATAATTTTGAATGTTTCCTTTGATACCTAAGGAACAAATACATACAGGATGGTACTAATTTTCTTTTCAGCATTAAAATAAGTCAAAAGCTAGGAAACACCACAAATCAAAAATCAGTTCTCTTGTGACTATGCATTGCAAAAGTGTTTGTGGCTTGCAATGTGTGGTTCATGTTAGAAACAGAAACAACCCCTCTGGTTCTACCTCCATCTATGATCCAAAACTGAAATACGAGCATTTTTTATACTGGAATCTGTAGTTTTACTGCCCAAGCTACAGAGTCAAGTTCATTATTTTAATCTCTTGAAGGCAAATAAACTTTAGGAGAGTTTTGTATGTCAGCAGTTAGAAAGGTCCCACAAAGCGGTATGTGGTTTAAATTATAGGCAAAAATACCACTTTATCAAACCAGGCCTTTGACAAAAGCAGGCAGTTTGAGGCCTCAGAATATACTGATCTGACAAAGTACTTCTGACATAAGCATCACAGAATATTAAGTACTTCTTAAAAAAGGCTTCACTAGGACACTCTAAAATTATTTTAAAAACATAAATGAAATTAAAAAGAAAACCACAAAAGTTAAACCATTTCTCTCATAGCTTGTTTTGCTTATATTAAATATTAACTACAATCACCATCATTCACACTTTTCTGATGCCTTACAACTACAATGCAATTTATTATACAGCTCTACTATTACTGTCCATGCTTTCGTATAATTCTGTTGAGTAAGATGACAGTCTTTTGTATTAAAATTCTTCACATGTGTAGTAGCAACGCTTTGCAAATAACCTTTACAGAAGACCAAAGAATCACTCTCTATATTCAGAAAGGATTCTTTAATGCCATTTGCAGCATGTCATACATTTCTAATGTCGCATATTTCAGGATCACTATTGTTAATATCATCTTTGTCCTAAATAATTATGGGCAAAATTTAACTTGCTAAAGCTTTCCCACAACTCTTGGTAGAATAACCAAAACATGTTGCATGTGTTGTGTAAACCTTTTTTCCCTTTTGACATAGCAATTATCATGAGCCAAATGCACATTACTTAATTCTCACCTACAGTACTGCATCAAACAAAACACTTTTTCATATGTTAATTACCAACTAAATTTGCTGTGCTGTAGATCTTCCCATTGCTTTCCAAAATTTCATGGATCTTCAACTGACATGTAGCAACTGTTTCATAAGCAATGCCATATGCATGATGAACTTCAAGTGTGATACTGTTTTGCTGTATATAGTGCAAAAATCTGTCATCAGCAAGGACAAAATACTGAGAAGTGAAATTGTATGATGGGTTGTGCCCATAGACAACTGGGGTGGTCTGAAGGTCGAAGCCATAGAATCCGTAAGTACAAAAAGTTGCAGGTTCACAGTCACCAAAAGTGTTTATAGCTTCAGAAGAGAAGATCACTTTACTGATGTGAATTTCAAAAAGGTTCTCTCCTCTTTTTAAATACACAGCTTCATTAAATTCATCCATTGGATCACCTGACGATATTTCTGGTTTGGATTTATGGGGTTTTGTACCATAGACAATATCTCTTAGTTGGGCTGCAACAAATAAAATAAAATAGAACTGTATTGTGATTGTTTTGCTTAAAAAGCAATACAGTTAGTGAATGAGAGGAAAAAAAAGCATAATTGAATATTAACAACGCTACCTTATTAAACATGCTACCAAACAAGAAATCACACATATTAATTCACATATCTACTGTGTATTTAGCACACTGACAACAATCAAGAATACCTCCAGAGGAGCTGCTCTAAAAAACACAGGCCTGTAACAATTAGTAACAGATTACAAGGGAGTTAACAGCAAAAATTCATAAGTCTTAAGCAATGACCAGTAAGTATCACTATACAAATATGGCAGAGACTTAAGATACGGAGCTTTGTTTCTAAATACATCTGTATTTTAACTTCCGTAATGTGTTTCATGGACAGAGCTATTAGCCAAGACCCTTGCAGGTTGACCAGCCTCACAGGCAGTAAATACTAAACAAATCAACACACAGATTTAGTACATAAATCATCATGCACTGTCATACAGGGGATGTAACTTGGGAGACAGAAATTGTTATGACATTGGGGTTTTTAATGTATTCTAGTTAGGGTTTCTAAGCATCTTTCACACACTGAAACCATTAAAACAGCATTGCAAATTAATTATGTTGAAATACCCCATAGGCATTTTATACTTAGACTTGGGGGTTTTTAGTAGGATGTAAAATGACCATGTAATGACAGGACAGCAAAATAAAAGACTGACCATACATGTACAATTTATTAAAAATAAATAAATAATTGTCAATGTTTGGTAGTTTTATTCCTATTTAGCAATAGATGCAGTAGAAATTGCTTTGCTGAATATTGTTTGATTAATGATGTTATTATTTTAGACAATAAAAGAGCACATAGATAATTTAATTTTCCATGGAAAAACTGACCTTTCTACTAGTTTTATAAAAGGAAAAACACTTCAACTAAAAAGCAAATTTGCAAGAGATAAAACATAAAAAAATGTAGAGAAGAAAATACTTTAAAGATACCTTCTAGTTTTCTGATACGTGCAGCTCTAATATCAAGAAGATGGGCAGACTGTTCCAGTCTCAAGTCATAGTCTTTCTGTAAACTTTCCATCTTTCGTGTCACTGCTTCCACTTCAGTCTGCAAAAACATTTGGATGTTAAAAGGAAACCAGTCTGCACTGATGCTGCACATGTTTTTGACTACAAATACATGTAGATTTGAGCAAAGAACATTTAGCAAACGTAAAAATAGCAACAATTTTTCATCCAGCAACACAGCAATCGGTTTAAATTTCAGCAAAACTTAAAAAACGTTGTTAAGAAAAGCAGAGTAACTACTCTTTCAGGACAGTGTTCCTATTGGCGCCATTAATGATTTTGTTATTTTAAAAAGTCAAAATATGATCTGCAATAATCTATCTCGAGAAAGTAAAAGCAGAATGCTCTGGAAAAGGAAGTTTATTTGGCAAGTACACTTAATGTTTTTCCTGTGAGGATTTGACGAGAGCTCAGAGATAATCCCAAGAAGGCATGGGTTTGAGGGCTCTGATCAGGGTAAGTTAAAAGACTGAAGTTATAGTCATTAGGACCTCATACTTTTTAAACAAAACTTTCAACAACAGCACATCTTATGTTAGATAAATGGAATGGCTTTGCTGATGAAATTGCAAGCCTTAGTTATGACAAGTTCAAGCACTACAAATGTTAAAATGTTATTATGAGACAATTTTGCACTGTGAGTTTAGTACCTGATAGTTTTTGTTAATTTTATGCTGCACAATTAACATGTTCCTTGTCTTTTCAAGTTCTTGCACTGTTTCCGAATGTGTTAACTGCAGCTCCTGCATGGAGCGTTCTAAAGATTTAGGGACATCATCTTCTACTTTTTCCAAAAACATAAGGTCTTCATTCTGCTGTTGCTTTTGAACCTGGAACAAAGTTGACAAATTATGAGAACAAACTTTTGCAAAATATGCAGATGTTACTCCGAGATATAAGTATGGAACAACAATAAGACATTAAACCTAACTTTGTAAATTTTGAGCAAGTGGTAACAAAATAAATAGGAATAATGTAGCCCATTATGTGTCAGAATCTTTCTCAGTAATGTAATCTCATGATTATCAGGAACCAATTAAAATGTATGAGATATTCAAGGAATCACTCTTGTCTATGCAAGGAAAATACAAAACCTTAATATATTTGGCTTTTATATAACTAATATTCCTGCTTTGGTGAAAGTATAAAACCTGAATTATTCTTCTGCTATTAATACTGGGCATTTAATTTTCACCTAGTTTGTTTTGGGGGGTTGTTGTGTTTTCTTTTTTTTCATTATCATTGTACAATTATAATTTGTATTTCAGCAGTAGAAAAGGTTTCCATTTAGTATAAACAGTTCAGCAAGAAAAGAAAACCTATGTCACTGGAACACTCAAAATGTAATGCATTTTTTTTTATTTTCACTGATGTATTTTTGCAATCCTCATTTTATTTCCAATTTTATTCTAAACAATAAAATTACAACTTATGTTAAAGAGCAAAAAAATAGGATATTTTCTGGGTATTTTTGTTTTAATACACAAAGAGAAGTTGCTAAGCATAGCTATGTGGCATTTTAGAACTGCCTTGTTGACACAACACTCCGGTAAATTATAGAGCTAATAAGCAAAACATTTGCATTTTTTTAATAAGCATTACTGGAAAAACAAGATGGTGTGGTAAGTTGTTTAGTTAGAAAAAGTAAGTCTTTTCTGAAAATGCTTGTGAATCAGATTTAATAAACTTTTGATATTATAATGAATTATCTACATAAATCTAGGTTTAATCCTGACACTTTTTAAATCTTCTCTTCCACCTCAGTATAACTGAAGTACACACACAACAAATGCACACACAAGAGCTTGAAGCATTAACTACTAAAAGATGCACAAATAATTCAGCCCTTGATAATTCCAGGCACTTTGTAGAAAACATGTAATGGTCAAACAAAGGTTTAAAACAGGAAAAAACCCAAAACAAAAAATAAAAACGCCCCACAAAAATATATAGAATAGTTTGGGTTGGAAGGGATCTTAAAGATCATCTAGTTCCAGCTCCCAATATACTCATTCTTTCCAAATTACCTTTATAGGTAAGTGGGCTTCATTGAGTTCTGTCACATCAGTATCACTTTCCTGAAATAGAAATACTTAATGAGAAGGTGTTATCAGATGTGAATGAATATCGAAGAAATAGACTGAGAATAACAAGATACATTCTCACTAAACATAATATTTTTGCCTAATATTATGCATAAATAAACACTATTATATCTAAATATTCCTTTATTTTCAGTAAGTATTTGCACTATGTGTAATTCATAGAAGGGAGGTTTTGGTTCATATTCTAAACACAAATAGAGTTCACCTTGGTCAGAAACTTCACATGATTTTTCAGTTCATCTAGCTGTTGCTTATGCTTCTGGTAGCATAACTGCAGGTCTTTATTCTCTTGCATCAACTTTTCCCTTTGGTCTTCACATAGAAAAAGAACAAAACACGATACTTACTTCAACATAATTACAAAATTTATAAAGTTGCCATTTCATGTTAACCTAGTGCCCCACAACACCTATGCATGTAGATTTCATCTTAAAATGGAGAAACGAATTTACTTTGTACAGGGAAATCTTTGGTAAATTTAAAGGGATAGAAAACTACCCTTTTTGATCTGGTGTATGGATTAAAAAACTAAAAACATTCTCGTTTCTATTAAAAGGTAACCTACAGCATTAAAAATCTACATGTTCTATATTTACAAATGGAAAGATATACACAGCTAGGTACAGCTTCCTGTCCTGGGAGGAGGGATGACAGAAGGGAATAGAGATAATAGAAAAGTTTTGTCAATCAGAGTGACTAAATGCTATTAAACCTATTAGTGGAAGGTTACACGGATTTTACACAACCCCCGACTAATGCACAGCTACATCTACAATGATTACCTCACTAAGAGCCGAGAAAAAACTTAAGGATTAGGTGAAATATTTTATAACAGACCTTCCCTTCAGATGGAAAAGTTTTAGACGCAAGTTTTTCTCAAAATCACTGTGGTTTCTAAGGAATAAAAGTACTTTTGCACTCTGCTACTTTGGCCAAACTTTTTATTCCCCTGATAAGATTGTTTTCATTCCTTCCATTTTTTCCCTGTGTTTTCTGAAAGTTATATTCTCATTCCAACCACTTAAATACTATAAATTAATATTTTAGATCAGAATGATATAAATGTTAACTGTCAAGCTGACATGAAATATTAGACTTTGTAATTCCCATCTGCACTTGTGGGAGTTGATTGGTAGAACATTACATGCTTAATTGAGAATATATTCCACTGCTTTCAACAAAAGAGTCCAGAGCATCTTTTTAATGCCAGAATCTTTCCTGTTGACCCTCAGGGCATGATGTACAACTTGGCTATTTTTATAGAACAGCTTTTCAGTTTAGAGGCTTTAACTCAGCAGGAAACAGGTGGCTGAGATGCTAGTCTCAAGCGGTTTGCAATGTTTCAAAAACTGACATGAGGTTAGTTTTAATTTTGCAGAGTTTATATATTAAATGACATCTTCACTAAAAATGAATCATCTCTAATGTTGCTGCTCCTATACACAGTAGCCTGACTCATACATGTGTTGGGACTCCACAAGTCACTTTCAATCCTAACACATAATCAATCACCAGTAAGGTTTTAATTCTTTGCAGTTATGAGGAAAATTTAATGCATTTGTGCAACTGAAAAGAAACTATAATTAGAAACACTAAGGGCTAAAAATTAGAAAGCAAATAAGAGAACAATTAAAATAAGCCTTGTGAAAGGATAGAGAAGGCAGGGCTTCACGAAAGATGGTGAAATACTTAATCAGCATCTGAGTCTTCTGGACCCTCACAGATGATATACCCAAAAGGCCTCTATCTGTTGGCAGGTGTCCAACAGAAGGCCCCTCATGCTGTCGCTGTTTCATTTCCCTATAATGCAAACTGAGATCTAACTAGCACTTTCTCCACGGATAAGTAGGTAAGATGTCCCTCCTCAAGTACTTCTACCTCATTGCCATGAATTTTTTAATATAAGCAACAAGCTCAGCCCACTCCTTTTAAACAAGAACCCCATTGCAGTTTTTTTATACATTTCACATATTTATTCATCCTTGTTGCTTCAAGTTAATTTAAAACCTTAAAATGATATACAGAAAGGAAACTAGTTTTTGTTCAAGTTGAGGTGATTTCAACAGTTTTTTGACTTAAAATGGGCCAAACTTAATAACAGCACAGTTCAGTCTGCCTTAGTACTGTGTACATTGCCTCTTCACATTCTCAACAGGCTGGGTCTCTATGATCCCAAACAAAAACACAAATGTAAGATATGCAGGTAACAAGGCAGGAGGGAAGGGAATACTTCCACAACAGCCTTTGGGCACAGAAGTTATGAGATTGGTCCTGCCATTCAGTTTTCTCATATAACTACATTGTTTATCACCAGGAGTCACTCAAACCCTCTATCAGTTGTTTCCATTATAATACTATCAGCACTTATTGGAGTGCACTTGGATCGGGGTTGGTGTTGGCTGCTGCTTGGCTTGTTTCATGGAATTTAACTCCAAAGTTGCAACCACAGGGGAAGAAGACGAGGGAGAAAAAGAGACAATTCTTACACCACTCGTGACCACATTCCACATGAATATATTATCACAACAATATTAGAGTTTTCAGTAGCAGGGTCATGATAGTACTGGCACAAAGAAACACTGCCCTGGAGGCTTTGGAGAACATTGTCACAGAAGCTTGGCAAAAAGGCTACAGAGCCACAAAAGGAAGAAGATTACAGAGTTGCAATAGCCTTCCGTACTGATAAGGGTCTTATAAGACACCTACCGGACTGTGCAATAATACTCTTCTAGGTTGCAATCAAAACACATGTTGTGTCAACATATAACACCCAAATATCCTACCTAAGCTCACAGAATGAGTTCTTACAGACCAAGCAGTACCAGTCAGGTAGAGGTAAAAAACTTATCACTATCTTTTCCAGTAAATAAAAAGCACTTGTTTCCAAGACATCTAACACCTACTTTGCAAAATAAAGGGTAAATACTAACCCAAGAGATGAAGAATGAAAGGAGTTGGAGTTATATGATCCTCATTGGATCAATTCTGTATTGGGTCAATTCTTATCCTTAAAAGCTAGTCATAATTTAAGCATATCATTCAAATACATTTAAAAAACAGCTCTGAAATTATAGAAAATAGAATGTATGTTTTTTTTTTTTTTGGGCCAATATACTTGAGCTCACACACAGAAGAACCTCACATCATGGGAAAACAGTATTTCTTTCAGAAGTTTACCTCTTTCTACTTTGAACTTGTCAAGGATTTCATTTTTGTCTGCTAAATCAGATTTGATAGCAGTCTCTAGTTTAGCGATTTGCAGTTTCAGTTGCTGTTCCTTTAATTTCCACTGCTGTTCATGGGTCATACTGAAGACACTGCAATAAAACATGTGGCATGTGAAAGACTTTTAGAAACCAGCTCCAACACAAAATAATAAAGAAAAAAGCTTTTAGTGGCACACAGACCACTGTCATCATGTCTTAGGAATTAAGTAAACATATGCTGGTCTGCTGCTGTTGAAACCAAGGCGCCTTTCTCAGGCTGTGGTTAAAAAACATGAAAGAGTTTGTGGGATGAGCAAAGGAACTGGCCTTAATTTAGAGCTCCAAAGTCAGAAAACTTGGCAGCATGCAGCATTTGTGGGGCTAGAAAAGGAATTCAGATGCATATCCCAGAGTAATCCACAACTCCAAACCTCAGCAACTGACAACTGACAAAACCATTCTTTCCACATACAAACCCTCTTAATGTAGAGAACTGGAATCACCCACCTGGTTTCTTATAAATCTGCAGAACATGCAGAGCCTAAAGTCAGTTGCCTATTTAAAAAAATGTTGACCACAAAGTGACAACAGTTTTCTCAGGCTGTAAAACAACAATTCTGATACTGATTAAGAAGCACATATAAAGTAATCTTTCCCCTAATTTAAGAAATAAAAAACAGAGGTGGGCAAAGAAATTAGAATAACTATTTTGCCTGTAACACATTATTTACTTGTAAGCTACCAATCTATGTGCAATAAGGATTGCAGGGACACAGAATTAGAACTGCTGGAACCACAACAAAATGTGTAACTCAGACTGAAATAAAATTAAGTACGTTCCATAATTTACAGTTTATAATTCCCAGTAAGATGGGAGGCTGTGCAATGTGCTTTCATAATTTAGACAGTGAATACTATGGTCTTTGTATTATTACTCAATATTCGTATTCTTAGTGACTAGAAAAATGTCAACAAATCATAAACCACTTTATTAACATTTATATTCTGTGAGAAATCAGAAATTTTGGTGTTTTTTTATTTTTTTTAAACAAGAGTAATTTCCTCATCATTTCACTTTGATAAAGGTCAACAGTTAAAAAAGGGGGTTATTTTTTACATATAAATGTGTGTATAAATATATATATATATGTATGTCATCTGATACCTATCTATTTATCAATCTATCTCTTCCAGAGATCTATGTGACAAAAGTCTCAACCAGAAAAACATTAAGGAGATGAAAGGAATATTGTAGATGGGACAGTCCATGTAGCTCCAGACTACACACTGGCAGAAAGAGAACTGCCTGCTTTGATGACTGTGACTACATAAAGCAGTTCTGAATATATCTAGGTGCATTTATATTTAATATGCCTGAAGAGTGACCTTAAGATTAAAGAAAAAACAATGCTAGAGTATGAATTGTAGATACTCAAGTCTGTATTCTTGACTTGTGATTTTCATAAAAACAGTTCCATCTCTGCATTTTCTTTTTCTCATACTTTAGCTCACCTTTTTATACAGTTCTCTAGGCACGTATCATCTTATATTGTGGCAGTGTCTTTTACAGTATGCATGAACATAAGCAATGTTTCTAAGTCCTACAGTAATACATACTTCACTCTGCTGTAATTTTGAAGGTAATATGCAGAGAATAAAACGCACTGAATCCACAATCATTTCTTTATTACTGCAAAGGTATAGAAGAAACAGAGTGTGTTCTAGAAATGCTTAGACTTATCACTCTTCAATGCTTGCTTGGTTCCCATAAAGCAAAAATAAATCTTAGAAGGATTGTGTCTTCACACTACTGAAAATGTTTTCAAGTTTTAACAACTATGATAAACAGTTACAAGTGCACTCATACATTACCATTATGTACAACTGCAATTTCTGGTGGGGAGGTTTGACTAGATCATCCTCAGAGGTCCTTTCCAATCCCTATCATTCTATGAATTACCTAATACAAAGATGGAGCTAGGCATTATTCTGGTCTTTCAAAAGACTAGCAGAAGAATCACTATCTGCTATGATAGTAATCCAGAATTCAGATGTTTAAATGAAGAACAATTCAGAAGACAGGTTTTACCCAAGCCTATATAATGCTGAAGTCAGTTTGAATTACATCTATTTCTGTGACTTTCTTCCTTTGAATTTTAAGATTATTTTTACTTGAATTCACATGCAATTTCTTTCACATTTACTGTATTTCACTGGAGCTGGAAACATCTGGGTAACTATAAATGGTCAAACACATCTGGCACCGTTTCCTTTGGAGGGAGTTTAAGCATTGCTAGATTTGTGTTACAAGGTCATATGAAAACAATTTCTTCAAATGTTTTATCCAAATGAATTGTTTTCTTGGATGCTGACTAAAAAATAAGAGTCAACTGACAAATTCATACTTGTTCTTTGTAAACTTTTTAGATCCAGTTCTGCAGTTTTGGCTTTGGCAAAATTCCCATTGACTTCAAATGAATTTCAAAAGAAATAACATTGGCAAAGAACGGGTTTATGTCTCTTTTCATCCATTCAAAAGAAGAAAGAAATATTTGCTGATTACCTGGAATCTGCAGACACTGACCTAGCCACTGTTAGCAACAGGTAAGCTGTAGTAAAGTGGCATTTTTCAAGTATGCAACACAAAAAGTTAGCTGTGAAATGGTAGTTAAAATAAAATGATCTATTTATTTTTCTGATTTCTTGCTTCTTACACAGTAACATGGAATGATGAAACATGAATCAAAGTCTAAATGAGAATATATTAAAAGGTAGATCATTAAAGGTAAAAGAAAAGTCATATTGTAGATTACTATATTACGAAAGAACCATATTTACCTAATTACTCAAGCAAGAAACAGCTGACCAACTGTGCCTAGACAAAACACTAAATAATAGTTCATGTGTAAAAAAATGCTCTAAGCTATTTGTACGCACAGGTTTTTGCTACTATACCTTTTAATTTCACTGTAGAAGGTAAAAAAGAAATATAACAAATATTGTAAGGACACTATAAATACTGTGCTTAGTCATTAGTATTTTTGGACAGATATCACACTGAAAAACAATCCAACTTTACAAGGAGAAATAATTTTGGGAGGGAGGTATGAGAAAATAAAGCATTCTACCATAAAAGTTTCCATTACTGGTATGATGGACTGTAGCATGAATATATTTACATACACAAACTATGCATATGCACATTCATGCACACACTATATGAAGAGCTGCCAAACAGGATAGGATTCAAGTCTTTTATATTCTGAAACCGTAACTTACCTATTACATAGCTTGTCATAGTCTTGCTTCAAAAGTTCCTTCTCTTTCTCTAGATCACTTATTCTTTCCTGCAGCTAAAGTGAAGAAGGAAATTTCAAGCAATGCATAGCACAAGAGGAGGTTTCAATGAAAGTGTAAAGACAATTAGTTAATAATTTGTAAGCATTGTCAGGCTTTGGTTTGTTCTTTTTTTATACAACAGTCTCTTAGAAGCTTCAAAATAACACTTTATTAACTGTGTGGATTTACATCTGGTCCAGACAATATTTTGAATGTTGTTTATATAAAGCTGAGACCAACACGTCACAGTTGAACAACAGCACCTAATGACATTCTGCCTTTGAAAACAACAAGGACTATCACATTAAAAATATTTCTTTCCATTGTGGTATTATTATTAGGTAATTAATGCTCCTGTACAGTAAATATTTTTCATTGACTTTGTAGAAACAGTACGTCTTTGCTTTCAAAATACTCACCAAAGCAATATACAGCAATATTTAAAATACAGCAATATTAAAAAAAAATACTGGATACTTTAACCCAGAAGATACACTCTGCATGCATTACAGTAGCTTAAAAGTTTGGAGAAAATATCTACAAGGTAACCTTGGTAAACTTGGTTCATGTAAAATACATTCAAAACATGTAAACTAAATGATTAAACATAAGTTGCTACAAAGCGTAAGGGAAAAAAAATCAGTTTGTGTACTCTTACTCTTCCTATGTTGAAAAAAAAAAGGAATAAAATGTTTGCTTTTTAGCCCTACATCTGGGTGACTGCTAGTGATGACAGTTGTCTCTGAGAGCCACTAGATAAAGAAATAGAAGTGATTGGTCTGAAGTGCTGAGTAAGGTAATACTGCACTGTACTATAATTAAATCAGGTCAAAATAACTCTGAAAAAAATCAAGTGTGATTTTTCTTTTTTTTTCGGGTTAAGAACCCACTTGTTTAGCATCAGGAAATTCTACGCTTTTAACTTCAATTATTGTCCAAACACTGGTGTAGTGATCATGTGGCATAGGAAACTAGTATGGTTCATGATTCTAAAAAAAGTAAACAGCAGCCACAAGTTTTTCTTTTTAATGGGATAAAAGAATATATATATTACCAGGTTAATCTTCTAAATGTGTCTACTCGAATCTCTGCAACTAAAAGCTATACCAGTGGTATCTCTGCTCTTATCTATGTGTATTAACTACAGCAGATTCTAGCCCTCTTGAACATAGGCTCACCTCCTCTGTCCTTCGGTTTGAAGTAGTTACTAACTGCAGTTCTTCCTGAAGATGGAGACACTTTAATCGTTCTTCTTTAAGCTGTTGATTCAGTTCATTACTTTTTGCTATTAAAGCATCACGGTTGGTCTTCAGGTTCTTTTCGTTCTATGAAAAGAAAAGATGGAAAATCCAGAAAAAATCTCAAACCCAAAAACCTCCACACTTATTAGAATGTTACAACACCCTGCATGTTCAATCGGTGGTGTCTCATGGCAGCATTGAATCTATGTATCTATATATATTCTCAATGTGGTCAACAGGAGACACTCTTGAACTAAGTTAACTGAGAACAACTTTCATTACACACGGTCAGGAGAAGGTGGCATTCTTGTTCCTCTCATGAACGGTAAAACCCTCAGTTCAGCCATGATAAAAACAACCAAGAAATACATCTGTTAAGCAATTAAAAGATTTTGCTGTGGTTACAGTGGTTAGACATGCTGACCAAAAACTCTGCAGTAGCAAGCAAAAATGAATGTTGACCACAGTTATGTTAATCACAGAGCTTGCCACAGCTCCGTTAACCCTTAATTGTAGATATGTAATTGTTTCATAATCCTAAATGCTCTCAGTTCTATTTCCCTGATAGCAGTAATTCAGCAAGGAACTCATGATTTCTATTACATTTTAATTTACTTAAATGGATTATACGAAGGTACATTTAACCCATTTTAATATTAAATGGAGGATGCTGACAGAACTTCCATTTCCAGAACATTAGTACCTATTATACTGCCGACAATGCTTTAATAAAGCCTCATTCATTAAGAATTTCACTGTAAATAACATTCAAAGTATGATTTGAAGTGGGACAGCCCAAAACCTAATCTTCTGTTTACTAAAACAGTCATACGAAAAATTATGTCAAACACATGTATGAGTATGGATAGTGTTAAACTACCGTTGACACAGAAAAACCTCACTTTTTCCATATAACACTCCTACAAAATAGAGGAGTACTGAATAGAGAAACTGAACGTGAATCCTTAACAAATTGTTTAGGTTCACATGCAGTGTGAATATCCTAGAAACAAACAAAAAACATAAAGAAAACCTATTATCAACTTGATCTGCATCCTTTCATATCTCATTTCTTAATAACAAAAATTAGCACTCAGTCAGGAAAATAATGAAGTGTATTACTCATCAGTTTTTAAAGTCCTTCTTCAGTATTCCTCTTGTTCTGTTTTATAACTATGAACTCTATTTCCGTGCCTTTAAAGAATGACACCTTAAAGATTATTCTTTTACAGTCTTAATTTCTCACCAGACTTCTATTCTTTCTTTCTCCTCAAAATCAGAATCCTTACAGGCTCTATACATGCCACCAAAGATGTGTTCCAAGTGAACACATCTTCTCCATCTTTGATGTTCAATTTTTTCTTCAGGTTCTTTTCCATTGTAATAACTTGTGTCACTTCAATCCATGATACATGAAGAAAAAAACCCCAAACCCCTACCTTGGCATGGCTGCCGTTCACTGACCATTTAACCCTCATTTTTTTTCTTTAATTTCCCGAGCAGTTGAAAAGAATTTTGGCTATCATATTTATTCTCTTCAGTCATTTCATGAACAGCATTTAAAAACAGCCTCCTGAAAAATCCCCTTGCTTTCAATATCATTCTAATACTTCAGTGTTTGCTATACTCCTGTCGATTTTGAATTAATTCTCATTAAGGGGACTATGACTTCACTCGTGTTATTTTTTTCCAAAAGGCATTCTTTACCTGAATATTATTTTATAGCTGAGTGTTCTGTCAGCACTTCTTTTCCATAACGCTGAAACAGTTTTGTTTCCTGCTCTCCCCTGGGTGTCCCAAGACTTCAGGTCATGACAGCACTTGGAAAGATGACTATAGTTTAATATTTCTAGTCTGGAATTTTATTTCTTTGGGAGATGTACCTTGATATTGTTCTCATTTAGAAATAGTTCATTTAAAGAAAATAAGACATGTATCTCCTAGAAATATCATATAAGTGAACATAAACTGCTCTCAGTTACAGTTGTGAAACTGTAGAGATTGTTGCGGAGATTTAACTCTCTATAGTATTCTAAATTGTAGCTGCACAAATTAGCATATTTCATATTGCAAATCACAAAATTTTGATTTTTAATTAAAGCAAATAAATATACCAATGGGAACAAATATATAACTCAAACAATTTCAGGGTCTTTTGCTCTTCTAAGTAGGTTATGCGATTTCTTCATTCAACTGCCTACATTAAAATTGCTTGTCAAAAAAAAAAGTCCTATAAATGTTTAGTAGCAAGCTCAATTTCAGTATCATGAGATGGAGCATGATTATAGGCTCTTATCATTCTATGGTTTCACAATTTGGGTTGACTCAAGTTCAAAGATAAATATGGACTAATTATATGAGTTTCAACTGGTAGAAGCTGAAAGCAAATGATGAACCCCATAGGCATGGAAATCATCAAGATAAACATAAAAACATTCCACTAAAACCTTCTCTGTTGATGGGTACTTTACATACCATCTGAACTAGAAATTCTGGGTTTTACAGTTATTCCTATTTGGTTGACATGTTCAGAATATTCAAATGATCTGGATTGGGAAGACTGTTGCATCTGTTATCTTGTGAACAAAAGGAAGAGACGGAAGACATGTATGCTTTTCAAAAATGCAGCTTTCACTGTGAATATTAGGAACACCATCTTCAAGTATCAGTTTGAAACCTAAGCATGTGTATTTGTTCAGCTACTGCCAAGAAAGAGGCATGAGCCTCTGGTGTTTGCTGTAAATTACCAAAAAGATTTCAAATGGAACAGTTTACTTATCGCTTTCTCTTTAAGAACACAAAAAGCCATATGAAACCTATCTTCCCTGGAATTTACATTCTATATCGCTCACTCTGTGAAAAATTAGATTTGAGCTACTAAGGGAAGAGCTGCTTTGGCAGAAAAGACATAAGCAGTATGATGTAGGAGAGCAAAGCTAAACAAAATGTAGAAGTAAAAAACCACAGAAATAAAGGAATGGAACAAAAATTGAATGGAACAAGCATTATTTAGCTTGCTAACGCAATGAAAAGTAGTGTAAGTTTACAGGATTATCTACTGCTTCCACCTCTTCAGTTTAGGATACTTTATAAAGCTCTACTGAACATAGGATTCCTACTTACAGGAACTCTCTCATTTCTAAGTCATTATCATTACTACCTCTGTCTGTCTGTAAATGAAATTCTTCAATAACATGTGAGAAGAAGCACAAAAATGCTGTACAATTAAAACCCGCAAGGAATCCACCATGCAACTGCATGTTCTGGTAGTATTTTCATAAACTTGCTCTTTTATAAAGAAAATCTATTACTCATAGTAGCCCTCTAAAATAACTTCCACTGATTTATGAACGCATTAACTCCTAACATCAGAACTCCAAACAGCCAAATTTCTCCAGCTTTATTGAAGACTAGTATATGAGAGGGGTCTGTCACCTCTCCTTTGGTAAATCAGCACATTTAAATCAAAGTCCTTTCTTTAAATGATCAGGAATCTCCTTCAACAGCCAGACAGCTCGGTTCATTCTGCACAAGCTGCCTGGGATAGCTTTACAGATAAAATTTGTAAGGCATCTAAAAAAAAAAAAAAATTGGAGATGCTTGGTGTAGTTTGAGTGCGATGTATTGTGTGGCTCATTGTCACATACTCAGCAGTGACTCAGATTCAAGACCTATGTATATTTATTTTCCATTTATAAGTGCTTATCTGACAAGAGTTAACAGGGTGTAACTGACCAAATTGCAATTACCTCTTGAAGCTGGAGAAATTTTCCTTCCATTGCTGAAAGAGCATTGGTTTTCTCGGCCAGCTGCTTTCGGACCTTGATCATTTCCACATTGTCTCGAATGTTTAGCCTTCAAAATTATATTAAAAAGAAATGCATCATGAGCTTAAAAGATACAACATGTTTGGGTTTTTTTTTTGTTTCTGAAAAGTTGCAAATCTTTTCAAATCAGTTTTCTACAAAACAATTGGGAGAAGATTTAGTATGTAATACTCAAATTAATTTCTTGTATAATCTGTAACAGAATTCAGAATTCATTCTTCTGCACTATGACACCAGCTTCAATCATTACATCTCTGTTTATTGTGTCAAACTGTATATATACTAAGAAGAAAAAACAATCCTATCTCTAAAGAGATTATTTGTTTTCCATTCACTTGCTTTCCACCGTCTAAAGTATCTGGTGCCAGTGGATTAGCATTTTATGAGATTGCCTCTCAGTATTTAAACATATCAAAAACAGCTAAAAGAAGATGACTTAGCAATTTATACCTTAACATCTTAAGGCTGGTGTTCAAATAAGCTGCAGGTGTGTCTTAGCTACATGAAAATCACTTTCTATCCATGTATATGTTCCATACTGCTACAATTCTAAGATTAATTTGAGAATGCACTGTTTAATAGAAAAGATGTTTAAAATAGTTCAAAATTTAAATAAATATTTAGATGCTTTCCCTTATTTCAAAGGCTGAAATTAAATCTCATAATTTTCACAGGTTCTTCATGTATGGGAAGAAAATCCACTTCTGATTTGAATTAATGTAAAATATAATAAAATCAGAATAAATCTTTAGCATTTGAAAAGATAATTTCTCTTCCAGTATTTATCAATTTTGGACATATTGGACAAATTGACACAATGTCATGCTGGAGCAAGAAAAAGGACTACAAAGCTTACACATCTGTAAAACAGCTGAGTACACGGAATACTTTCCTTTTAATCTGTAAAATACCAAATCCTATTGTGTTTTGGCATCGCCCAGTTAATTGTCCTTACACAGAAGACAGACACACTCATGAACTTGAGATCTTCCCCAAGAAACAGCCTTAATCCAAAGCTAAAACTGTCATGTGTCTAAAGCATGTTATCTACATAAATTGAAGTTGTGGTGAGTATAGACAGCAGCATTGTCTCATGCTAGCTATTTAAAAGCTAATGTAGTGGCACGTTTTTATTAATCTCGTTCCACACATCAAACAAAAGGCCCTGATGTCTTCAAACGCTTTTTCTATTTTGCCCCCTCCTCCCCCCTCCTTTTTTTAAAAAAAAAAAAGCAGGGGGCTTTTTTTCCCTTTTTAAGTAGAAAAAGGAGCAGATGATAGTGAAATTTATGATGTACAGATGTAAACCCCATGGCTCCTGACAATCAACATTAACTATTTTTTCAACAGTGAATGAAACAGAATTTGATTTAAACAGGTTTGAGGTACTGCTATCATGAAGTAAATTATTCAAATTCAGAAGTGAAAAACTAAGTTTTAATATTTGGATCATTTAAATTCTTACAATTTTGATGAGACAAATACTCTCATATTTCTAGCTACAGCAAGCATGTGCAATTAATTTCTTATTAGTGCATTATATTGATCACAATCTCAGCCAGAGGAACGAAATAATTTCTCTACAATATTTATTTAAATAAAACATGTTATGCATCAGACATTTGTTAGACGGTATACAACAAGGACCTCACTATAGAAGGACAAAAATAACTTCAAATTTTGTAGGCAAAGCAAAGTTAACTGAGGAAGATACTGTTGGGAAAGATATTTTTCTCAAAATGAAGTCACAAAACTAAAACAGAATAGAAATTGATTATCTAGAGAGCAAGTTGATGTGTCTGTTCAGGTATTGACATACCTTAAAAATAGGGGTTATATAGAGATTTGATATAGAAGTCAATGATGCCTTTTACTTGAATAGATAATATTTTGCTCAAAGAATAATAAAATAACATATATGAACAAAGGAGGTAGACCTGTGGCACAAGCTAGAAGAAAAGGATTTAATAGGCCTTTTGAAGCAGTAATCTAAATTACTGGGAATGTTGGCTGGGCTTTAGCACACCTTTCAGTATCACAGTATCACCAAGGTCGGAAGAGACCTCACCAAGGTTGGAAGAGACCTCAAAGATCACCAACTCCAACCCATTACGACAGACCTCAAGACTAGACCATGGCACCAACGGCCACGTCTAAACCCGCTTTGAACACCTCCAGGGACGGTGACTCCACCACCTCCCTGGGCAGCCCATTCCAGTAGCCAATGACTCTCTCAGTCAAGAACTTTCTCCTCACCTCCAGCCTAAACTTCCCCTAGCACAGCTTGAGACTGTGTCCTCTTGTTCTGGTGCTGGTTGCTGAGAGAAGAAAGCAACCTCCTCCTGGCCACAACCACCCTTCAGGTAGTTGTAGACAGCAAGAAGGTCTCCCCTGAGCCTCCTCTTTTCCAGGCTAAACAATCCCACACAACTGCAGAAATAAGGAACATGAACTCATATCCTTCCACTCCAAATCTCATCTTAAAGATGAATTAAAGAGTCTGAAATTAGAAATTAAGTTAGGAGAAAGTGACTCTTTAGAAAGCTACGAATTATGTTTGGGGCTAATGTCTGACATACACCAAAGAGACAATGTCTTTTCCAGACTCTTATCATTTGAATTAAAAGCATACAGAGTGAGGTCCCAATAACAGGCTGGGGACCAGCTGTGTGAATGGGGGACTGACAGCAACCTCCACCAGAAGGAAATGATTAAAGAAAGGATCTTGACCTGCACTGTACAAATTTATGCCAGTAAATCCCAGCTGGCTAAGCTAATAAAATTGAGGTCTAATTAAACCACATCCTTTGCATCTTGTCTTTGCTTCCATATGAGTAGAACAAGGATATATACTGAGACTACTCTTAAAGAGCTGTAGCAACTGAACCAGTGACTCACAAAGTTTCACCATTCACATTCAGTCCAAGAAAAGCAAGCAAATGAAAAAAATGTATTACTGCCCTGATTCTCAGGACCACTTACCCTCTGTCAGGTCAAATAAACAAAAGGTTTCTGGGCTAATAGTTCTCAACCACAATTACATCAATGGTTGTGATAAATGTAGCAGAATAAACAATGTTTTCCTAAAGGCTGAAAGTAACCTAATTTTATTAACATCAGGTTGAGATCAAATGGTACTACAACATAAAGAGAGATGGAAGCACATTTATTACATCCTTTTGACATCACATAGTTCCTAAAGAACTGTCTTTGGGTAGCAATGTCACTAGATGACAGCCAAATGTATTCTCACAAAATGCAGGGGAAAAAAAGTTAATTGCAGAAAAAATCCAAGACATGACTTATAAAGACAAAATAAGGTGACATTATTAGTCACCCAAACTTCCATTTTCCCCTCCAATATTCCAGCCTTGCCAGTTTCTTCTCTGTTGATGCAAACAAGATTAAAAATAACAAGTACATAGAACCTAGATATCTATTTGCATAATAAAACAACTATTACAGACTGTTCTATGGAGTAGTTACTAGACTTCCAAGAAAGCAAGCTAATGGAATTCTAAATATAACTATGTATAGGCACCTATGGTTACAATTAACCATGGAGAGAATAGTATCCCTCTAAGTTCTGGCACTGGTTCATTAAGGATTTCAAAACAAGACAAAACCAAACCCTGAAATACACGAGGATTAACAGGTTTCCATAAAGTATTCTAGTTGCAAAATTGTACAACACATACTACTCTAAGCGGGCATTAGTGCGCATTTTTAAAATTCCTTTTCCAGTGTCTACAGCCATACACAGCAACTCTTAAATACTTAATGCATCATTCACTGTGTTTCAAACAAGACATAGACCATAAAAGAAACGTTTTGAGAACTTTAAATGTGAATTCAGCATTACACACAAGTGATTTGCTAAACGGAAATCAATCCGGACTTATACTATTTTTTATATTCAAGGATTTAAGATTTTTTTTAGCTGAATTTAATTTATCTGATTTAATTTAAGAATTTAGCTGAATTTCACAGAAACATGGTGGTTGACACTGAACTTAGATGTTCTGTTCAGTTTCTACCTGCTATACTTAAGAATAACAATTACCTACAGAAAAACGAAGCACAGAAGTTCTTTTGAGATTTGTACCAGATTAATTTCAAATAATTAGAAAAAAAAATTTTTTAAATATTTTCTGAATTCACTAAGACATTTATTTATGATAACAACTTCTTTAACCTACTTAAACTATATACAGGAAAGTAAATTCTGAATAGGGGAGACATGACTTTGTGAATAATTTAATAGCAAACATTATTGTATCATTTATGTAGTGCCACTGATGTACAAAAAAATGCTCACAAATAAGGGGGTCCCTCCATTGAAAGGTAGTTAGAGAACTGGCCACATATTTTGCATCCAAGTAGCACTTCATTGAAATCAAATGAGTAAGGAATGCAAGATGGTGCCTGCCACATTAGAATTAAATTACAATTAGAATTAGCATTACAATTAAAAGTAACAGGTTGAAATGGAAACAGTCCAAAGAGGGAAAATGCATGCAAAGTTGTGTAATTTTGCACACATTTGTGCAAAAGTGAAAGGAAAAAAAAAAGAGATTAAACTAATTGAGGTTTCATTGTGAAATAGAGTCTGCAAGCACACGTGTTTCACTCGGACTACCATGCAGCTCTTCCTTCAAAAATTTGCTAATCTGCTCTTACAGGGCCACTATTTTCCCACTATTATTAATAAACACTAACCTACCCATTACAAAACCACATTTAAAATTTTCTAACAGTTATATTGAAGAAACAATAAATGATTAAAATGTAACAAGTCCAACTTCAGTTGAGTCTGAATCAGCTGGAAATATATTCTCTAAAATGGTACTTAAGAATTTCCTTGGTTATTTCTGAAAAAATATCATAACATATTACCATAACAATCTTTAAGGATTGTTTTCACTGAAGGGACAAAATGAATGAAGTAGTATTTCTTAACAGAACAAGTAATTTTTACAGCTATAGAGACGTATTATGACATTGCTCTTCTAACGCTTCCACCATGGAGATTTCCAATTTTCACAATACCTTCGGTTCGTAGTGTCTTGCTCTTTCAGCTGTAGGACAGATTCTTCAATTTCCTTTTCCTTCCTGCTTAGCTGACTCACAAGTATGTCTCTGGTATGTTCTAGTTCCTCAATGTGTTCCCTCTGGGACTCAATCACAGTCTCCCTGCAAGGACAAAAACCTTACATTCCAAAACCAGTTAATCATTTAATAAAAGGAAAAAAAATATAGAAGAATATTCAGGAGAGCAAAAATGTATGAGCATTCAGCAAAACCTGTACCTCTTAATGACATGCATCCCAACAGAGTTCGAAGAGTTCGGCTTACTCTGAAAGGAATTTGAGGCCACCACACGAGAAGATGAAAATAATACGATAAATGGAGAAATAATAAAATACACTATCAGCACAACATAAACTATTTAAATAAATGTTTATGTGGACTGAATAATGTTTAGTAGAATCTAGCTCATGGTTTATTATACTCTATATTAAATGTATCCTCCTTCTAATCCATTGGTACCAAGTACTTTCTGAAAATACCATTACCAGCTGTCAATGGAATGAGATCTTCCTTCAATGGATGGAGTACTGAAAATTATTTTAAAGTTTTTATTCTGAGTTAGGAAATTTTACACACAAAAATATAATCAGATGATGTATCTTAAGAGTAATTAGAAAAAGAAAGGCAGAAAACTGCAGACATCAGAATGTGAACACTTCAGTAGGCCACAACTTTCTGATTTTCTTCACAAGTTTATCTCAGGTATCTTTTCCAGTTGCATTTTTTGTTATAGGAATAAACAACAACTCATCCACACCTTTTCCCACTCACAAGCTTTTGATGCATAATCTACTGTTCCTCATTACCTCATATAACTTTTAAAAGTGCCTTGAGTGTTTTGGTCATGTGCTTGTTTTTGTACCTGAGTTCACCATTCTGAGCAACTGTGGTTATTTTTTTCCTGCTTTGTTAGCTGCAGTCTTAGAAAGAAAATGCTATTTTGAATGTTTTCTACTTTATAATACAATGGTTTTGATCAGTGTTAGAAGGAAAGCTATTGTGAACACAGATACATGGCAGTCTAAATGAATAGATATAGGAGAAACAGCCCTTTTTAGATTCATCATTATAAAATTATTGAAGGTTTTTCCTTTATAGCAATGTTCTATTATAATGTAAATTATTTTTCTTTTAAAAAATTGTAACCATTCAGCAAAGGTTACATTTAGACAAGATGCCAGCATGAGTGCAATGTAAACATTCCTAAATAACTTAAATTTATTTACTAAAATATTTTATAAGAGTATTTATGTAAAATGATTTCCTACAATCCCATTAAATCTTTGTGTTTACAAAACTTAAAGCACAAATATAAATTGCATGTTAATTCATGTATCTGTCTGCTTAGCTTGCCCAGTTACTGAGAGTGTAGCATTTACAGATATTGTAGTAAATCTGATTTAGTGAATTATGGAAAGAAACATAAATAGCAGAAAGAGCTTTTATGAAACCAAATGCCTTAAAGGCATTATAGGTTTCAACATACTTTAGAGAAGAAAAATATTCTGATCATACATCAATACATTTAAACTAGATGTTAACTACCTTTCCTCCACCTCTGCTCTCAAGAAGTCTCTACATAAAGGATGTTATCAAGAGTTCCCTGAGCTTCAACTTCATTTAAAATGTGCAACTGGACTGCGAACTGTTTTCAAATGCAGAAGAGAATTGAATCAATTTTATATCAGTATCCCATACTGTGTCTTTTTTAACTTATCCATAAAGATTGCCCACCTCTAAAGATGTATCAGGACAGGTTGGGTGCTGACCAGTTGGAGAGCAGCCCTAAAGGAAAGGACCTTGGAGTTCTGATAGACAACAGGATTACTATGAATTGGCAGTGAGCCCTCATGACCAAGAAGGTCAGTGGCATCCTGGGGTGCATTAAGAGCAGTGTGGTCAGTAGGCTGAGGGAGGTTCTCCTCCCTTTCTACTCTGTGCTGATAAAGCCTCACAGCTGGGGTACTGTGTCTAATTCTGGGCACCCCAGCTCAATAAGGAGAAAGAACTACCGGACACAGTACAGTCAGGACCTCTAAGGTGATTAGGGGACAAGAGCATCTTTCATATGAGGAAAGCCAGGAAAAGCTGTGTCTGTTTAGCTTGGAGAAGAGGAGGCTGAGGGGAGTATCTTAGTGCTTACAAATACCTAAGAGGTGGGTGCTAGGAAGATGGGGCCAGACTCTTCTCAGTGGTCCCCAGTGACAGGACAAGAGGTAACGGGCATAAACTTCAACACAGGAAGCTCCATCTACACATGTGAAAGAACTTCTTTTCTTATACGGTAGCAGAGCACTGGAACAGACTGCCCAGATTTGTTGCGGAGTCTCTGGCTCTAGAGACTTTCAAAGCCTATCTGAATGTGTTCCTGTGTGACTTGCTTCAGGTGATCCTGTTTTGGTAGGGGAAGGTTGGACTGAATTTCAGAGGTCACTTCCAACCCCTACTATTCTGTAATTCTGTGATCCTTAAAAGCCTCAGCATAACACTCAGCACGGTGCCCACTTGCCTGGGTTATCCCACAAATTTTAGGAGTTGTGTTGGCAATGATTTTGCAGCTAAGGTGACTTCTATTTTGTCAGCTTTGTCCACTTGTAAGCCAGGTGACACTGAATTCTAGCAAAAAGAGAGGCTCACCATCGAAGATCAGTTTCAACTTCCAGCCAAATACTTAACGTGTCTACATTTTGCCTTCTAAATCCCTGACTCTATTTTCCTTATCATAAAACACTTCTGCACTGCTACCAGTCTTACTGTCCTAAGATCCAATAACTTCACTTTATCTTCTAATATGAAAAATTGTGAAAAAATATACTTCTTTTCTTTCAAGAAAACCTGAGGTTTTAACTAACAGAATAACAAATTTAAGAAATATGAAAACCATACACATTTCTTATTTCAGCCCTTGGATCCTCAAGCGGACTCTGTCCATCAATTGGGACTACAGGGTTAGGAGATCTCACTTCTAAATCTGGAAATCTCATTCCTGAAAAGAAAGAAGATACACATTTTTGTCATTCTTAATGAAAAAGCATTCAACAAAACATCAATCTTTATAGACCAGAAACACAAATTCTTGGTATTTTTGTTTGAAATTCACATAGAAAATCAGAATATCTACGACATGGTTGCTGTAAAATGTGAACAATGGGAGATATAGCATACACTCTTAAAAACATATCTTGCAATGTTCTTCATAGAAGATTTTACTATTAAAGACAAACAACAGAGATGATGTCTTCAGAAAAGAACAATATCAATATTAGTGAACAAGAACATGCACTTGTAAATGTGTCTCCTCTGAAAGCACTTTCTATACAAAATCATGTCGTTCACCTACACAAGCAACTGCAGAACTGTTTTTATCAGCAGTGCAAATAACTTCCTTATTACTTTAGTAGCAAAATAAGTCTCTGTGAAGAAGGAAAGTGAGAGATTACTTAAAGAGAAAAAAATAATGCTTTCTCCAAATCTCCTTCTACTTCTCTTTCTTCAGCAGGAAGATTTATTAATGATCTTTAAGTATTTTTCTAAGGTATTGGTAATCGTGCCACATACATTTGTTCATATGTATATCTAGAGGGGCTATTCCTAAAATTTTGTACAAATCATGACATATCTTAGAAGGCTGTACTCAATAAAGAAAGCAATGAGAGAAAACCATGGGTATTTAGCAAACATTCATACCTGACCATATCTTTTTGATTGACTTGCTACAGTATTTGTAAATCAGTCATGTGCAAGGTTGATACAGTAAGGTGTATCCATTATTTGTTGATTCTTTTTGCCTCTTCATACGCTGGAGACAGCTAAGCTTTCCTGATTTTTTTTTCAGGTATTTCATTTTGGATAATTGCTTTGAGTATTTTCTGGTCTGTACTAAAAATCTTTTGAGATTCAGCCTCATGGTTTCACAGACCAAGCCATGAGTTCAGCAGTGTTTAAATATGAGGCACATACCAGACACCAGACTGCTAGGTTTACCTTCATTAATCAAAAGGGTAGTGTGAGGAAACATGCAAGAGAAAAACATGAAGCTTTCTATGCTAATGAATATTACAGAAAATATTCTCTGACTTTCAGGAATATAACACTACTATGCTCAAGCTCTGAGCAGTGGTTACTAGATTTTTTAATAATAGACTTCACCTTAGAAAATCATGATCATGGAACTGCATATCTGTAGCACTCAAATGATCAGAATCCCTTCTACTTTAGACATGTTCTTAGACATGAAATAGGCACACAAGAAATTATGTGACATTTCAGAACATTACTGTCTGAACCAGTTACTGTGAACAACTTTTCCTTTTTTCCCTCTTCATATTCTCTTCATTTTAAGAACCACTGTCTCAGTCAGGCCCAATCTAGCTCTGCACAGGAGATCTTTGACCTGGATCTATTCTTATGCCAAGAGAAGTCCTCACAGCACATCGTACTAACATTTGTTCTTTAATCCTTGAACAAAGTTGCCCTTTTCTCCCTGCTAGCACTGGGCCTAAATAAATTTATTGTATTCCTTATCCTAGTTTTGCATCATTGACAGAAACTAACAAAAAAAAAAACTGATTTGGGGAATAAAGCTGACTAATTCATTAGACGAAATATGAAAATGTAAGTGTATTTAAAATGTCAAAACTTGCATTATATTCACATTAAAGAAACAAACTGGTAAAGCCAATTGCCTTTTATTGCTTGTCTGAAAATGTGAGTATTGTTTCTGTTTGCACATCAACACAGCCAAATAAAGACTGGTGGCAGGGCAAGATGGAATAAAAGCACAACATAACTGGCCAGTAGATTGATCATACCTTTTCTCTACAGTGTTAAGGACAGTTCTGCTGACTCAGTTTTGAATTGGAGTAGTCTTTTTTAAAAAAAAACAAATGAACCACAAAACACACTATCTGTACATCATGTGAGTTAACTGAGTACAATTACTTCTACAAATGTCCATATGAGAAAAGAAAGGTTTTAAAGTGTGATTTCCAAATGCAGCTACCATAAATAAAAGACTGCAAGTGAGACTGCCTAAAGAAGCAAGCCTTGACAGTAAAAAAGCATCATTAAAGATGGCTGCATTCTGGTATTTGCTTTACAAAGTCCACACATGTAATAGATTTTTTTCAAGTCTGCAGTGTTGTGCACACATGTATCAAGAGACTAGAACAAATCTTCAAAGTAGAAAAGGAAAAACATGTGCAAACAAACTACAGATGTAAAACTCTGTTATAACATGATAACACTAAACTTTTTCATATACTTCTTTTATAAGCCTTTAACGTGTAGAGAAGTTATACTGAGAAAGTCCCATGACTTTAACTATTAGAGAACTTGCTTGATAACTACTTTATTTTCAGATGTGTACTTTTGTAGATTCTCAAAATAAAGACCTCAAAGGCAAACAAGTTATCATGACTGCTATAAATACATACAAGAAAAAAAGGGAAGAATAATCTGATGAACAGAAAAGAGCATACAGTTGCCACAGGGAAGCAGTAATTAGTGCTATCTATATGAAGTACTGTTTAATAAATGTGACTGATACCTTTCTTTCCGTGCCCTGGCATGCCAGTGGCCTCACTCACTTTTCTGAGGCCAGTGTCGATGCGAGACTGAACATAGCTGTAGGGATAAGGCCTGTGGCCCACAACCTGGAGTTGCTGTTTAGTTAAAATGAGCTTGCTGCGGAGGTTGTCGTTTTGTTTCTCGAGCTCCCGTACCCTCTCCTGCAAACGTTCAATCATTTCTTCCAGCTCCACAGCCCGGCCCAGCCGCTTGGGGCCGCCACCAACCTGCTCAGCCCTCTTGTCATTAACAAGCCGTATTAACTTGGTGGCCATTCTAGGGAAAATAATAAAAGAGATGAAAAAAAAATGTGAAAAGTCAGCATAAAAAGCATTCTGTTGAAAGGAACATAATCACTGAGAAGAGTTCAGCATAGAACCTGAATAATAAATTTCAGGTTTTGATGTAACTATTACTGCCTGTGAAGAACTCTTTGAAGATAATTGAAACCACTGTGCAGCAATATGCTTTATAGCACTGACAAATAACAGTTTCCTAAGGCTTATCATTTAAGGTTAGTAAAGGGAGGACACATATTTACTCCATATGCTGCTTAAATGTAATTTTTAATGCATGACCTTATATAGGAACCTCTGTATGCTATTAAGTAAAGTTACAGATTTGGGATGTGGTGGGGCACATTGTAAAAGCTACAAATTCCACAAAACATTCAACTATTGAAAGAATGCTAATAATTCACAACAGCTCAATGATATATCATCTCCAGCATTTTAGGATTTAAATATATATTTCAGTTCTGAAGTGGTTAAAATATATAGGTGGACATATTTAAAAGGTACTCTTGAAAAAGAGACTTAATAGTCCTCATCACCATACTCAATTTTATACTGGGTAAATATTACCAATGTGCTTCAGAGAAGGAACAGTTAGCTGAAGACTATAATTAGATACAGAGGGTATGGTTTTAATCTATCTTTAAAAGGATACAAATTTTGCTTTTGGCATCTCAAGAGTAGTACCTTTGATTTCCTTTAGTTTTGATAAACAGTGGTAAGCTAGAACAAAAGGCAGAGAGGGCACATGGGGGTGATGTAATATGCAAGAACAGAAAACATATCCAGAAGTGAATGGAAAAAAACTTGGCATATAAAGAAAGAAAAGGTGGCTTTGATGAGAAAGACAGGTTTAAGACTTTACAAAATTGGTCGCACATCTTCAGGACCTGTATCTAGTTTACAGGGAATCTATTTTTGCAGGCCTAGAAAGAGAACTGAAAATAGGGACACACTTCATTTGTTTAAAGGGGCTTGTTTTATTTTTGTGTACTTGTGGACAGAAGCTTCTACTTAAAAGAACAAAAGTGAAACAAAAATAAAACCATAATAACTTTAGGATGTCACAGAATGTTAGTGGTCCGTAAGCAGGTTTTGTGCCCTTTTTTTTTTTTTTTTTAATGTACTTCTACTGCAAATTCATTCCAAACTTCTAATTACAAGGGTTTTGGCTGGGAAAGAAATTTAGTTTGATGAGTTAAGTTTTTTTTCTGATAATCTAGAGAAATACTGCACTTTACTCTTTCTGTGCCTTAAAATATTGGTTTAGGTATTTGAAATTTTGCCCAAGTGAATGATCTAACAGAAACATAGGACTTGCCATTTAGAATAAGCAAACAATTATAGAATCATAGAATCATAGAATGGTAAGGTTGGAAGGGACCTCAAGGATCATCTAGTTCCAACCCCCTGCCATAGGCAGGGACACCTCCCACTAGTACAGGTTACTCAAGGCCTCATCCAATCTGGCCTTGAACACATCCAGGGAGGGAGCAGCCACAACCTCCCTGGGCA
>VWZE01024976.1:11181-62882 GCA_013396675.1 Eubucco bourcierii
GATGGCCAAGGGGGGGGCAAAAGGGAGGCCAAAAGGGGGGCAAAAGAGGTGTGGAAGGGGGGCAAAATAGGAGCAAAATAGGGCACAAAGGGGGGACAAAGGGTGGCAAGTGATGGGTGAAAGAAGGGCAAAAGAGGGGTAGAAAAGGGGCAGAAGAGAGGCAGAAGAGGGGCAGAAGAGGGTAGAAGAGAGACAGAAGAGGGGCAAAAGAAGGGCAGAAGAGATGCAGAAGGGGCAGCAGAAGAGGGGCCAAGTTACTGGAAGAATTAGGGAAAATGGGAGGGCATTTGGAGCACCAGGAAGGCAATTTGCAGTTACTGGGAGTGCACGTAGTGTTAGTGGGAGGACTCACATGAGTTTTTGGAGTCACTGAGGGGCACTATGGCCTCACTGGGAGTGCTGAGAGGCATTGTGTGTTACCTGGAACACCAGGAGGTACTACAGAGCACTGAGTATTATTTGGAGCCCTGGGAGGGACTGGGCAGCATTGTTACTGCTAGAACCAGGAAGTGAGTTTGTGATACTGGAAGGACACTAGAGCCATACGGGGAGCAATGGCAGCACTAGGAAGGAGATCTGGAGTTTACTGGGAGCACTAGGAGACTTGGGAGGGCAGCGGGAGCACGGCCAGCACTAGGAAGTGAATTTCGAATTACTGGGAGTGCACATAGCGTTACTGGGAGCACTTGGATGAGATTTTGGAGTTACTGGGAGCACTGGTGGGTCTGGGAGTACTGGGAAGGGATTTTGGAGTTACAGGGAGCAGTGGGAGTGACTGGAGGGCACTGGGTATTACTGGGAGCACTGGAAGAGACTGGGCAGGACTTGATCTTACCAGTAGCACCAGAAAGAGGGTTTGGGATACTGGAAGGAACTGGGAGGACACTGCAGCCACACTGGGAGCACTGGAAAGGAGATCTGAGGGTTATTGCAAGGACTGGGAAGGAATTTGGGGGTTACTGGCAACAGTAGGTGTGCCTGTGTAATATTGGGGGTCACTGGGGAGCACTGGGCAATACTGGGAAACAGCACCAAATGATACAAACCTGCCGGGTCTGATCTGGGCAAACTCAACCTGAATCTGCAACAGCTTGGGGCTAAAAGTGCCCTTTGAGAGTACAGAGCAGCGCAGTTTGCACGAGGCAGCAAGCACTGCCCGCTCACGGCCACACGGCGGCAGCAGTGAGGCTGTGAGCGCGCCACGTCCATAGGAATGCACTGTGCTCTACCAATGCCGGCAGGGCAGAGCCCGCTCTGGGCAACCGGCGCCGAATCGGGATGGGAAAAGAAGTGTGAGCTTGTGAAAGGGTTCCCCTATCTGGGATAGAGATATTCAGAGGGCAGGGTCAACGTTTTAAATCCTTGCTACAAATAGCACTTACGGGCAGTTGAAACCTCCTTACAATTAGGTACTGGACTGTTCAGGCTCAGTTCTCTAGAGTCCCTGGGCTACACAGAACAGCTGCTCAGCCTGGCTGTGGCACACTGGCAGTGCAGATAGCTCCGTTCTGATTGTTCTTCCATTTAAACTGAAAGGAAGCTATCGATGGAGATATCGGTATCTCGACTTGGGTATACCCTCCCCAGCCTCCCTGGCGCATGCGTAGAAACGCGATGGGCTACTAGGCACGCGTCACGCCCATAGCAACACTGCGTTCTACGACGCATGCGCCGAGTCCACAGCAACGAAGGCGCCGCTCCAGTCCCGCAGCAGCGAGGCGTCCCGTGGCATATGCTCCGAGTGGCCAAGACTGCGTGACTGCGGCGCACCTGCGCTGATCTCGTAGCAGCACGGGTCTCGATCCGTTAGCTGTCATTACAACATAGTAAATACAGGCTTTTTTCTTTGTAAAGCCTATTGTAACTATAAAGGGATACAGATTCGTAGCGTCTGCATAAAAGTCAGAAATGTAAGTTTAAAACATTTTTAATGTCTCCACTCCCTCCTCCCCAGTTTTCAGGCATTTCCAGCATTCAGGGCATACAGAGACGAGGCCGGGGCACGGACGACTTATGGGGCGGCACACGCCGCGGCAGCACTGCAGTGCCGACAATTAAACACAAGGCGGCAGCACCTAGAAGTTATGAGACGTCACACGCCGCGGAACAAATGCAGTGTTGAGAATTAAACACAGGGCGGCAGCACTGAGCAGCGACGGGGCGGCACATCTCGCTAGAGACCTGCACTGAACACAATTAAACACAGGGTGGCAGCACGGAGAACTGACGGGACGTCTGCTCCCGTCCGGGGGGAGCAGGATCAGTCTGGCTCTGCTTTTTCTATTTCATTTTAAAACGAAGACTCCACACACAAGGGAAAATCCACGGGGTTTAATTTATACATACACTATATTTATAGTTCATACACTATATTTATAGCTCAAACCACCATGTGGGTCTGCTCAGGACTTTTTTTGTATATATTCTTGAGGGCTTGATATATAATAGAAGAGATACAGGGGGTCCACGGGGCCTGATGGGAACTGGCAGATGAAGTTGCCAAACCACTGTGCATCATATTTGAAAAGTCATGGCAGACTGGTGAAGTTCCTGCTGACTGGAGAAGGGCAAACATAACACCCATCTTCAAGAAGGACAAAAGGACGACCCTGGAAACTACAGAGCAGTCATCCTCACCTCTGTGCCTGGCAAGATCATGGAGCAGATCCTGCTGAAAGTTCTGCTAAGGCAAATGGAAAACAAACCAGAGGTGATTGGTGGTAACCAGCAATGGCTGCACCAAGGGCAGATCTTGCCTGACAAATTTAGTGGCTTTTTATGAAGAAGTCACAGCGACAGTGACTGTTGGAGCAGGTCCAGAGGAGGGCCACAAGGATGAACAGAAGGCTGGATCAGCTCTCCTATGAGGACAGGCTGAGAGAGTTGGGGCTCTTCAGCCTAGAGAAGAGAAAGGCTTCAAGGAGACCTGATAGTAGCCTTCCAGTATCTGAAGGGGGCCTACAGGAAGGCTGGGGAAGGATTATTTACAAGGTCCTGCAATGACAGGACAAGGGGCAATGGGTTTAAACTGGCNCGTAAGCATTAATACTCTTCTGCAATCTCTAGATAAAAATGAGAGATTTGTCACTACTGGAACACCTCACAATAAAAACTGTGTTAATGTTTTTTAATCTTCTCCAATAAATTTCAAGCATTTCAAACATTTGGGGCTGCAAGCACCCTTTTTGGGAGGATGCCCCCATCCCTCCCTCACCTGCTCCTCTGCTGTATCATCGCTCCCCTCTATGGGGCATCATGGAAGAAGGATAGGTGGGAACGGCTGACAGGCTGTGCTCCTTTAACTCCACCCAAGCCAGGGACATTCTTCTGTGTAAGATTTGCAGCTTCAGCACACAGAGTTGCCCAAATACTACCTAAAAACCTGTCCCAAGCGCCCAGCCACAGAATATTTCCCCACTTAGTGTTATGGTGGGATACCAATACTTAACACTTGTTATTTAGAGATAAAAAGGAGGCATGTCAGGGCACACTAGGGCTCCTCTCTTTAAAAGGCTTGATCTAGAGGATCAGATCTTTGCCAGGTTCTTTCTTCTTATATCACTTGATGGCATGCTTGCATTAGCACACTGCAGGCTGAAGGCAGGACAAAGCAGCAAATCATACCCAAAGTTGCTCCAATTAATTACTTTTGCATATACTGTGCAGTCTGCAAGAGAGGAATTGTGTGTTGTCTGGTGAGCATGCAGAGATGAAATGACTGAAATTAAGTATTTTCTAAAACTTTGATTAAGATAGTAATTACTACCAGAATCAGCTTTATATAATTATGCTGTAGCCTCATTTGTTTAGTTCTGGTTTAAAATGGACATTTTATACCTCCCTTTCTCCTGTACAGAGCACAGAGGTCTCTTGTGTATTTTGACTCTGAAACACTACATCCAGCTGTGTAGATCTCCCTTGGTACGACAGAAGGCAACCCAGTTCTCATAACAGTGCCTCTGCACATCTGGGAAATCTGTTCTCGTTTGTTATGCTTGACTATAAAAACTACTGTGAAAATTGAAAAATTATCTTGGTTCCTCATTTTAAGATTACCCCCTGACTTCTAACCCCTAGCCCTAATCAGTAACCCTAAACTTTAACCAGCCTGGGGGGCTGAGAACAAGCTGAACAGAAGCATTGTGCCTGTGTGCATGAAACAGATGCACAGGCCTGTGTGTGCACACATGCATGAGGGATGTGCATGCAAGTGTATGTGTGCATGCAAGGGAGGGGAATGCATGAGTGTGCACAATGCTTATCCAAGTGTGTACATGGGACCATGCATGCTACAGGCATGGGTGGCTTAAGTCAGTTTGGCCTCTGCCTTCCCTCAGCCCTGTTTTATGCCTGCTGAAGGGACCACACAGACCATTTCACTGCCGGTCACTGTGGAAAGTCTCCTCTCCATAGAGTCCCATGAGGTGCACACCCACACCCATCTTCTCCAATGCTACTTCCCAAGCACTGGCAGCAAGCAGCACATTCCCGTGGTGCCAAGGGTGGGCACAAGGGTGCCACAGGGATGTTCTTGTGCAAGAAGCCTTGACAGAAGTGCTGTCTGGTGCCTCAGGCAAAACCTCGCAGGCTTTGCTGGCACCTCTTGAAGTGATCAGGGGGAGAACAAGGCAGAAGACAGCTGCATGGGCTGTCCCCAGGTTTTCCAGGTGCTGTGTGGAGTCAACAGCACCCTTGAGCCCTCTTTGTGCTGGACCCTGGTGGGCACTCACACACAGATGCTTTTACTTTCACCATAGTCCTGGCTCCTTGCTGCTGCTGCTCTCCTCCATCCTATGGCCATGGCCAGGGATATTAGCAACATCATGCTTGGTAAGATGCGAGTTGCATTTAATTGCCCCGCTGGGAGCCACCTGCCCTTCAGCTCTTGCAAACCCAGGGCAGGTGCCTTCACTTGTTTCTCCATGGTTTTTACCCCTTTCTTAGCTTCTGCTTCCTTTGTAAATCCAAAGCAGTCCTGCAGTGCTGAAGCCAGTTTGGACTATGTACTTTTATTTGCTACCCTGCCCCGAGAGGATCCATGGTGATGCCCAGTGAAATTTGGTTAAAACAGGCTCATGGTTGAGACAAGATCTTGTTTGCCAAACATGGCTTCCAGTGAATTTTTGTAGCTACATTATAAAACCATGAAAAGAAATTTAGCATAGGAAATGTAACACACCCACAGCTGAAGCACATTGAACCAAGCACTGTGTGGTGAAGGCTGATATAAGAGCAGCCCATGGATTATCTCAGAAAGGCTATGGCCACTGCTGAGAGTCTGTGCACTTTGACCATTGGTCTCCTCTGATCAGCTATTTTTGCCATGGGCAGTCTCAGCAAGACTGTGGGGTTTGTTTCTCTCATTTACCCATACATGACTCTGTTAAATCAAGAGCGAGTTTTAGTCACATGTATAACTGCTTACAGATGTTCCCATGCATGTTTAGCCAGTACACTCACAGGTTACAATTAAGGAAAGGCAAAAACCCCCAAACTAATTCCCACCCCCTTGTGCTATGTTAAAGCAAAGCAAGTGCAGAGGAAGGGCAAGAGCTGCTGTTCCAGCAGAGTGAGCCTACAACACTGAGCAGTGCCTCACCTTCCTCTCACTTCTCACTGAGAACTTGGCTCACATGGGATGGAAACCTCTCTTTTAATGGAATTTTGCAATTTAAAAACAAGGCTGACTGATGCCTTACATCTTAACCAGTGATCTTGTTACCACACAACTTTTCACAGCATATTTCTGGATTTACTTGTGTTATATCTAGTCCCCTTTATTCATATAAGGCTGTCTGGAAATGGCTTCTCACAGGACACTGTATGAGGTTTTTTTGTTTTCCTCCATGCTTACACGTTAAGCTCACCTTCCCATAACCTGGGCTTTAGTGGGGCTTCATCCATCCTACAGCATGCCAAACTGGGTGACAGCTCAGGGGCTGAAGAGGGTATGGGAAAAATGTTTTCCCTGGCTGTCTGTAGGGCAGGACTCCAGGAAGATGCTGATGGCTCTTTGGATGCTGCTGTGCAGACTCTGCTGAATGCTGATGTTTCTGAGAGCATGCATACTTGTTGATTCATATCACCCACACCTCGATTTACCTTCTCTTCAGAAAGAGGAAAAAAGGGAAAGAAAGGCAAGGCTTGTTCTTATCAGCATGGGTGTTAAAATATCTCCTTGCAGGCTACAACGGTGCTGAGAGGGATGAAGTGGGCAAGGCATCAATGCCAATCTTTTCTGCACTCCCCCACTGCATGGATGGTTGTGGTTTCGAAATCTAGGGCAAAGGGACAGTCATACAGCATGGGTCCCCACACTAGTCTCACTGAGACAGTCACAAGTGACTTGGAGTCCCTCAAGCATGGAGGCTTATCGTTCAGCACTAAATAAATAGGAGGCTGCTCCCTAAGGCCCTTTTAAAAAGCCTTCTCCTGGTGGCAGACCGTTAACCCACAGGCCAAAACCCAGCTGCTCCTGCAAGCAAACACTGATTGTGTACCTTAGCTGAAAAACACCACAGAAAGAAAAAGGCTCTGACAGAGCCCATCTCTGTACCTTCATTCTGCCTGTTCATTTTTCTTTTGAACAGATTATCTCTCATCCCTGGCGACCTGCCTGGCAAGGGTGCTGCTATGCCCCATCAGAGTGGGCTGCTGGGCAAGTGCCTAAGGAGTGACAGGAGTGGGATGGGCTCTGCTGGAGGTGCCAGCATGCTCAGAAAGCACCTTGCACTCGATTGCCTTCTGCTGAAATAATCTGGGGCATTTTTGTTAAAAGATACTTCTGCAAGCCTTGAAAAGAGCTTTGTGCAGCAGTGCCTAAGAGAGCAAGCTGGAGTGTGTCAAAAGAAGCAGAGCTTGGGGTAGCTTTGTCTTTTAATTCCCCAGCGCTGAAGGGAGAGAGTGAGCAAGAGATTTAAATCTTAAAATCCCGCATTCAAAATGCACCTTGGCAGCATCCCAGGCCCACCAAGGTACAGCCTGCAGCACACTGCTGGCTGGGGACACCACTATTGGCTCTTGAGGGCAGCTGCTGCCAGGTGCTGCCTGCACTCCAGGGCCCTGCCAGACTTGGGCTTTGGGCAGTGGCTTACCCTGGCCTCCTCTGCAGGGAGAAAGGCAGAGCTTGGCTTTGGCAACTTTTCTCTGCTTAATCCACTTAGAACATTCCCCTCTGCTTTCCCCCATACTACTCCAGCCTCTGTCTGTAATATCTTGGAAACAGAGAAGGCATCATCATTAAGTGCAGTACAAGTTCATGGAAAGGCTGCCAGAGGCTTCAGCCAGACCTGAGCAGTGCCTCCCACCACTCCCTTAACCTTTCCCAAGGTCCCCACAGAATGTTCAAATATCTAAGCCTCTATTTTCAAAGCTGCAAGGGTTGGGGAGTGAAGGCACCCAAAAATCTCATGGATGTTCCCCTCCCTTTGAAAATCCATGCTGAAAACATTTCTTGGTAGCTGTTGCCCTTCTCAACTCTTGTGGATTGTGTCAGAAGATGTCATCTTTTCCTCGTGCCTTATGATTCTGTCTCATTCTCCAACACATCCTACAGGAAAGGAGGATGCCTTTCAGAAAGCCAGGCAATCACATGCAGCCTCACGAGGGCAAGAGGTACAACCACCAGCGCCGAGAGTTGTAGGGCAGGCTCACCATGCCAGCCAGGGACCAGCTCAGCCCAGGATGTCCTGAAACACCCTCAGGTTGTGCTTCTGGATGTACTGCAGCAGAACACCTGCTCGCCTGTCGATGGTCCGAAGCAGGGGTCTCAGGCCCTCAGCACCACCCTGGCTCTCCCACAGCTCCTGGTCCATGTGCAGTGACTCCAGCAGCAGGCTCTGCAACCTGCCTGACCGCAGTGTGGACACTGCACCTGCTGGGAAGCTGCAGCAGAAGAGCAGAAGTGAGAGAGAGGGAAAGGCCTAGGAAAGGCCCTAGGAAAGGCCAAGCAGGGAGGAGGGAAACAGCAGAGCACTCAAGCAAAGGCCATCCCAGTTCTTCAAGAAGAAATGACCATGGGATGAGGAGCATCCTGCTTAAAACTCTGCCCACAGCAAGCATTCAGGACAGCTCCATCAGAAACAGATCCAAATGAGCTCCACATCAAGGGGTCTACAGTGTACCAAAACATCTGACAGGCAATGACACAAGGAATGTTGCAACATCTGATCATTCATTATTTTTGTGCAGCTGCCGGTTAGAGAAGGGGAAACAGGACTTGTAGAATGCCATCAGCCATAGAGATGGATGAAGAGGGGCACATGAGATGGGCTTGTGAGACCACCTACTTGCCCTATCCTGAGTGGAAGCTGGCACCACTTCACAGGGATGTCCGACCAGAGAGGCTGGGAGTGACAGAGGTGTGCACATAGGGCTGGTGTACATCCCGCGTGTGCAACCTCATCCCTCACCTGGGATATGCCCCCAGCAGGGTGTACATCACCTTTCTACCTGTCTATGCCTTGCAGGAGCCTGAAGTTGAGCTGCTCTTCGGGGTGCTGTGGCCTGCCTGCGTTGTCAATGAACACCAGACGGGATGGTGCGCTCCTCCGGACCTGTCAGGGGGATGCAAAGAGCTTCACTTAGTGCAGGGAGTCTGGAGGTTCAGGCTGTTGTTTTAATGCGCTTCAAAATCCTGAGAAATAGCAGCTGCCAAGCCCCAGGTCCCTCCTTGCCGAGACACACCTCCCACCATGGACCTCTCACAACCATGGGACCTACATTCCCTTTGCTGACACATCAGCCCTGTGAGCACCTCCTAGCACCTTGATCTTAGTCCTAGAGCAGCCCCTGTAGAGTGAGGGCATGTACCAAGATGTGGGCCAGGACCAGCTCCGCTGGGTTTTGGCACTTCTCATGAAGCATGTCCTCCACGCAGGGCTCAGAGGGATCAGGCTGAAACCCGCAGCAGTAGCGGTCCAGGCGGTCGTGAACCTGTGGGAGACATTTGGGGATCTGTCAGATCTGGCTTCAATAACCTTGCCTCATGTACCAGGTTAAAGAGAACCTACCTGCTCCCCACCCTCACACAGAAATGAAGGAAAGGACCAGACAAGGAACTTCTGGATTGAGATAAGAAGAGCTAAAAGTTTCACTGAGCAAAGCACATAATAATCCAAGCCACAATCACCTTAGCTAACAATATAATGCACAATTGCCTCGACTTAGCCTGTTTGCAGAAACCAAAGTGCAGCATAAAGCAGGAAAGCAGGGAGCCAGCCAATGCTGAGCTGCCTCACTCCCATTCCCGTGGGAAAGAGCAACACCCAAAACCCAGGATCCCAAAGCAGCAACTGGAACAGGAAGTCACTCATGCTGCACTCTGAACTTCAAGTCCCATAGCACTTTGCTCCAGATAGCATCTTCATCGCGAAGCGAGCATGAGGCATGATAGTTTTGAGCAACAGCAGCAAATTTGAATTCATGTCATGGCACCTTGGTGTTCTTGGAGCTTCCTCAGCAGCCAGTACACCCTCTGCAGTGGGTCTGGGACACCTGGGACCTTCCTGGCTGCTGACAGCCCTCCCCATGGATGCATGGTACCACAACCACGTAGGGTAGTTGGCTCAATGCCTACATCTCTGGAGGCCTGTTTGCAACATTACAGCAAAAAACCTTCCACAGGTTATTTTAAAAACTCATTTAAATATTTACATAAAATGAAGATATTTTCCAATTGCAGCACTAAGGCCTCTGACTCACTTGGGGTTGCTGATACCAACACGAGAGACAGGGCTCGGGATGCAGAGAGGCTCCTGGAGCCACTGAGAGGGCTGGAGCAGGTCTGAGGTGAGGCTAGGGAGATGTACAGGTGATGACCAGAGAGAAGCCAAGTGGCCCAGAGTGGCTGCCTATTCCCCTCATCCTAACAGTGAGCATCACTCACCAATGTCAGGCTTTGTCTTGAGAGAGCACTCAGTCTGAACTCCAGCACTGACCAAGCACTGGAGAAGATGCTGCAGGAAATGCCGTGCTCGAGTTCTGTGGCCATTAATTCACCAGCCTCTGAGAAGCAACTGGAGTCCCACACTGCAGTCCCTTAATAAATCTATCTGTTCCCCAGGCTTAGTGAACCCTCGGGTCAGCATTTCTCCATCAGAAGACTGACCACCTAAAAGCCCTGGAGCTGCTTCTGACATGAAACACATCGAAAGAAAACAAATCACCACATTTCCTCCATACATCTCCTTGGTCTACCTACTGGAAAGCTCGGCACAGTTCTCCTACCTGCTGCATTGTTTCCCAGGCTGCGCAGAAGGCCCAGACAACCTGAGATGACTTACAGAGACATTAAATGGGCTTAGATCTCCACTCGTCTGCCCAGAAGTGCTGGTGAAACCAAGGTGTGTTGGTGCTGGACCCAGGGAGGTGTGAGGTGGAGGCTGTGGAAATGCTGAGGGTGTTGCTGACATGGAGATGAGCCCTCCTTCCCTTTGGCCCTCCCTGAGTTGCTTAGATTGATTTCTTAGCAGAGCCTAAGTGGCTCCAATGAATGGGACATAAAGGATTTAATTCCTCTGTCTGTTTTGCCTAGAATGTTTCCAAGCCCAGCCAGGACTACTCTGCCTCTGCCAGTCTAAAGTTATAAAAGAAAAATGGTAAGGTTTTGCCAAAAACAAGAGAGAGAGTTAAGAAAGCACATATTTTAATAGCCCACTCCCTCCCTTTCTCCCTTCCTTCCCTTGCCCCAGTCAGTGGGATGGGAGTCTTCGCCACCCCAGCCCTACCTGAAGAAGAAAGTCAAAGAGTGCCAGGCGGCTCCACTCATCACGTGCAATGCCAGAGCAGGGAGCATCCCCAGCCAGAGGCACTGGCTCACGGGACTGCAGCATCTCCTGGTATTGCAGCCACCCCAGAATGCAGGAATTCTGGTCGTTGTTGGCATCCTCCAGGTGCTGGAGGTCCGGTGCCCACCAGATGATGGGTCGCAGGGAGCCACTGGTGTAGCTGTAGGGTAGGAGGTGGCTGGTGAAGCGCCGGGCCACAGCAGGCAGGCTGCGGTTCAGCCCCAGCACCCTGTCCAGGTGGAATGCCAGCACCTCATAGAGGTCTGTAGAACGCTTGATGAGCCCGCAACGCCCGTCCTGGCAGTCCACCTCTGGGTTGTCTGGCAAGACATCCCCCTCAACATCCTCCAAGGCCTGCAGTCCCACCCGCAGGACTTGCCCATGGGCTGGGACACGGACTTTGGAGACCACTCGTCCACCAGCCAGCAGCCGCATCTTCTGGAGGTCATCATCTGAGAGCCACAGGGGAGTGTTCCCTGCCATCCTCTTCTGCCCCTTCTGACCCTGGCCGGGGGGCTGGTCCCACCACAGGTGAGTGGAGGGTACAGGGAGCCTTTCGCTGTGGACTTGTACCCCAGACAGGGGGGTAGCTGCTTCCACCTGGGGACCTGGAGAGGATGATGCTGGCAGTGAGTGGGGGGAGTGGCCCAGTGGTGGGGGCAGGTGGACAAAGGCCAGCAGAGCCAGGGCCAGCAGCACTCCAAGGGTCGCCAGGGTAGGGGGTTTCAGCCCCATCCTTCGGCACAGTCGCTGGACCTGCAAGGAGATAAAGGGGAAGCATTAATTGGAGTCCCTGTGTGCTGTTACGGCTGAGGATCCCCCAGACCTGAGCGCTCCAAGCACTGCTCTGAATGAGCTCAATGTGGTTCGCTGTGGAATAGTCATCCCTCTGCTTGTGTACTCCCTGGGAACGGGGTTCCCCAAATGCTCACTGCATTTGTGCCACTACAGCAGGAGAAGGATGGCTGGCAGCATGATTTGTGCCAGAAACCAGCCACAGTGCCCTCAGAAGCTAGTCAGACAAGGGCTGACCCACCCAAGACACTGGCAATGATGTGCAGCATCAGCTTATGATGATGAATTTCCCATGAATTCATGGTAAAATATTTTTCTTTAAAAACTCAAGAAATTAAAAAGAAAATTTAAAAAAAAAAAAAAAAAAAAAAAAAAAAAAAAAGAGAGACCAAATCAAAGGAAATTCCTGGCTGGATGTGAATGCTTTCCAGTCCTTAAGAGTTTTTTTAACCTTCAGACAGTATTCTGGGCACCCCCAGTGTTCCTGCCCTGGTTGTACACTGAAACCATAACCCAGATACCCATGCTGTCACCCACAGAACATCTCAATGCATGCTGAGACACAGCATCTGGAGCTCTGCCATCAGTGCGTTTGGCAAAAGCAAGGCAGCTCCAAGTGCCAGCGGCGGGCTGTGGCCGCCTCTATTTAAAAAGGCTGCAAAATACTGTATTTGAAGCCTACAACAGATTGATTCCCAACACCGAGGAACTGCCCTTGTATGCGTACTACCCAGTTTTGGTGAAGGTATCTTTGCGCACACAGCCTCACCCTGGCTCGTGGTCCTATTTTCTCCTCTGAAGAGACTTGTAAAATTCTACAGGCTGGAAAGGCAGTTAGAGCAAACACTGTGCTCATATCTCCCCTTTGGCGTAAAGCAGTCCCATGCCTGCAGCTGGACTGAGCACAACACCTTCATGTTTGGGGGAAGGTGGAAGGAATCTATGTGGCACACAGTCCCAACCCATTCCAACCCCAGGCCACACTGCATCTGTGCCACATTCACCCAGGCTCGAGTGTTTTGTAAGGTTGGAGCAGCAAAAGGCATCCTGGGGCTGTTGCTCTGTTTCACACTAGGTATTTCCAAGTGGGTAGAATCTGTGCTAAAAACTAAGGCAATATTCAAGTGGATACTTTCTTTGCAAGTATTTCTGTTGGAAGCAGGAGTACATCCACAGTAGGACAAACAAGGGATAAGGGAATGCTTAGAACAGAAAAAGCTTCAATAAAAGACCTAAGGAGCTGGGCGGGTGATAGCCAGCAGCACAATCACTTCCAGAAGGCAGCTGGGCAAGCCACAGAGCTTTTAGGACTGCACACTCCCACCAGCCACAGGGAGCCACCAGCAGCAGTGCTCCAGATCTGAAGGCAGCAGTCCTAGCATGTGAGCCTCCTCATTAGGTGATCCACTACTATCAAAAACTCCATCAGGTTTCATGCCCTCATCACAGCGATGCTCCTTCAGATGGCCTGTGGTGAGGAACCACAGCCCCCTCAAAGACATTATTACTTCAGCCAAAGCAGATTAAGAGGAGTGACAGACACCAACTTCCTGGTGGCAACCAGGGGGTCTTTTGAGATCTCAAGGACTGAACAGCTTGTAAGAGCTAATGATGGAGTATCTGAAACTCCCCAGCTTTCTAGCTCTCATTTAATTGTTTCTCTCCCAGAAATACAATGTAGTGCAGCAAAAATATATCCACCAAGCGAAATACTTTGCTGACACGTGGCATACACTGGAAGCCAGGGCTCTCCAGTGCAGGACTTCAGGATATGCTGGGGGACCTCCTAAAGCCTCAGCATGAAAAGGGGCTAGTCCAGGGCGAGACTGTTCAGACAGTGATGTTCTGTCTTAGATCATGGGCAGTATTATTCAGGGCTTCATAGTAACTGTGCCAGGCATCATACATCTGAGACACGTGTGGCCTCGGGCTGCTTTGTGGGCAGAATATGAGCATGAATATGCCAAAACAGACCCAAAGGGCAGTAGGGCTTCTGTCCAGCTCTTTCCTGCTTGAATGGGATAATCATTTGCTGTGGAACCATAGCAAACACCAGTTAACACAGGCAGTACCTGAGCCCAGTCACACAAAAAAACCTTCACACCCTGAATTACAATCAAGTCCTGCAGAGTACATAACCCATGTCTGGCATCCTAAGCAGGATGGTGGAATGTCTAAACCATAGTTTAACCACAGTAAAATAAGGTTGTAGCATAGAGAGACCAGTTCATGATATCCTCATTCCTTCCAAACCACCACCCATCACAAGTGCTCCACAGTCTGTCCCTCCAACCTTGAAGCATGCTGAATTAACTGCAACACCACCTGTGGAGTTACTCCTGATGGACGCTATTCACTGTAAGTCTCAGCACTTCCATCTGCATCCATCCCAGTTCCTTCCCAACCCTTACTTCCCTGGACCCTTGTCTCAGCGCTTCCCCAGTCCCACCCCTCTAGAGATACATAACTCATCTCCCTCTCACCAAAGCCTCTCATGACCTTCTTTTTCTGCAGAGGATCTGCAGAGTGGTTATTTTTGGTATCTATCCAATAACCCTTTGGTCACTTATAGCATCCCTGGGCATGCAGAGCACCTGGCTGCCAAAACCCCTAGTATCCTGGGAGGGATGCATGTGGGAGCCATTTGGAGAACCTTGGAAACACTGCAGGAAAAATCCTTTCTAATCCACAGCTGGACTGCAGTGGGTGGCAAATGGATAGTAATGATTGCTGAGTTTTTAATGTCAAGGCAGTTCACAGTCCAAGTGGTTAAGGAGTCATTATTGCCCAAACCACTTTATTTTCTCTTTCAGTGAAGATCACATTTGGGCACCGTAAGTTAGAACTTCGTTTCTTTCTCATCTGAGTTTGAAATCTTGTGCTGTGCAACTGGGCAAGGGCCAAGGCAGACTCCATGCCCCAGCCCCCTTCAGGATTTCCCCAACACATCAAAAATAAAAAGGTAAAATAAAAAGTACAGTGTCTGTCATTTCTGACAGTCCATACTGCAATTTAATAATAATCTATATGACAGAACACTGTAGAAATCATACTGGTTTTTTGCAGCCCAGGGTAAATACTTTTCCAAAGAGATTTTCTCAGAGCCCATGCGGTGAAAAAATGCTGCAAGTGTAACCTATGGCTTTGATTCAGCCTGAAATGCAAAGCAGACACAGGGCTGCAATTCACCAGTCAGAATCAGGGACAGTACACTGTGTCTTTGGTGGAAATTACAGCCCTTTCCCCGCAGGCAGGCTACAGCCAAAACCCACAGGGATCCTTAACAGAGGTACTGCTTGTTCCAGGATGCCAAGAAGTAAATCATACATATCCTGGCTCATTTGAGAGCCACACAGCACAGCCCAGGGCCAGTCAGGGATAAAACATGCTAAGTGTGGTTGGGAGGGTTTTATCTTTGACACTGTATTCCCAGGGTGCTTGAACCTTGACATTTGAAGCAAAAGGTCTGGTTTTAGTGTCTATTCAAAGCGCATCAAATTGGCTTGGTCTGGCTTGAAAAAGAAGACAAACACCACACTTCATTATCCAAGAATGTAACAAATGGCCATGAAACTGAAAATGTGTCATGGAAGTGCATGGCTTTTCAAAGTAGAACTGATCCTGCTTTCCTGTGGCAATCAAGTTCCTGTGGTCCCTGCTCCTGGCACTGCCAGACCCTTCAGGAGTAAATCCCATCATCCCAAAGAGGTGCCCAAAGGAGCCAGGATGGCTTGGCTGTGGCCATGTCCTGCTTGATCACCTGCCTGCCCTAAGCTCCCAAGCTCAGAGGACTTTGCCAAAGGCCACTGTTGACCAGGTTAATAGCCTGTATTCACCTGGAGGCACACCATGAGGCATGTAATTCTGCAACACCCTGAGCTGTGCTTATCCTCCCAGCACTGACTGCTGACTGCGTGTCTGATGAACCACAGAACTGCCTGCACAGAAGAAACTGCAGCCTGCTATGACCAGTTTTAACAAAGACTGCTTGAAAAGCAACTGAAAAACATACTCTGAGTGCTCCCCAACTCTGGCAACATCTCCAAGGCCTTCTGCCCAACATTTGGTGCTGACAGCATCTCCCAGTTGCAAAGTGGGTATGTCAGCCAGATCCTAGGGGAAAACAGCCTCCTCCTTTTGATACTTTCCAGGAGTTCTTTGGCCTATAAAGAGCATGGCACATGGGCTAAGGTCACTGCTGGGGATTCACAATCATGCTGAAGATGTGGAAGGACACAAACTCCCTCATCCTCAGAGTATCTCTGAGCAAGCCTAAACAGAGGGAAATCCTTGCCAACATTCACCAATCACTTGTCATTCAAGTGCTTAAGCACCTTTCTACACTACCATGCTCAGGGAAGATAGATGGCTTGCAAAATGGGAATTCACCAAAGACAGCTACTAAATGAGGACTGCCAATCTCAAAAGTAGTCCTGGCTCAGAGTGGCTGTGTGGGAGGGGCAGGTCTGCTGTGCTCCCCCCATGCATGGACACAGTACCAGCTTCCACAGCAGCATTTGAGCTGCTACAGGGCACATAGAAGGGATGCCTCTTCACTCAGCCTCACCACCCCTCAAAGTGACTAATTCCCAGAAGACCTGCACCAGCTATGTGTCCAAGGGATGCAATTTTCCCCCTCCAACATGCCCTCCAAAGGCAAAGGACTGTGACCTCACTGTGTTCTGACATCGTGAAGGTCACCCTGCTTGGCCCCTGGGCAGGCATGTGACAGAAAGGCATTGAGTGGTCGCTCAAGGTGTCCCTGCAGACCTGCTTTTGCATACTGCTCCTCAAGAATGGCTTGGGAAGCTTGAGCCAGGCACTGTGGAGGTGGGAAGGGAGACTGCGCTCCCACAAGCCATATACAAAGGAGTCACAGCAAATGTTAGGTCAGATGAAACCCAGGAGATGAACACCTGAAATATTGCCACATGGTGCTGAGTCCTTCCCTGCACAGTCAGCAAAGTCCCCATAACTGGCACACAAGTGCAGTAGTGTGTCCAAAACCAAAGCAGAAGATGACTGAAACAAATTTACTGGGATCAAACTTTAAAAGCATTGTACTTTGCTAAATTGTGGACAGTCTGCAGAGCTTCTGTCTCAGAGGGATAATTTATAGTCTGATTGCAAGACCAGGTGTGCTTTGCACTAGCTCAGGACAAGGGACCAGCACACAAAGGGATGAAATACTGCTGGGTATCATTCACTCTGAGCACTGACTTTAAAGTGATAGTGTCAGAATGCTTCCTTTAGCTTATAGAATAATGTAGCCTTCACATTTCTTCCCAGTTATTGCTACAACCTCGAGGCAATAAAACAAAACCCTTTTGAAACCCTTGAACACCACACCCCCTCTGCAATAACAACCTGGCAAGCCTTTGACTCCGTGTCCCTAACCATCAGTCCCTTGAGCTTTTTGCTTCTCAGGAATAAGTCACCCTGTTTCTTGCTCAATCTTCCCAACCACTATTTCTGGGTTTGGGAGGCCACTCATACTGAAGTTCTTTCTCTGTCCCACCTCTTCTTTCACGCCCTGTCATCCAAAAGAAAATTTCAAACAAAATCTTCAGCCAGTGCTTAAAACTGCTCCACATAATAGTTTCACTCCTATTGCACTGGCCAGTCCCACCTCAGTTACAGACAGAATACAGATGGAACACAGGCTTGCAAAACTTCCAGGAGAGGCCTACAAGAGCAGCAAGGCTCCTGGCATCCCACACCTCCTGTTCAGCATCTTCATAGAGGCACTGGGGCAGAAGACAGAGGACACCGTGCAGGAGACACAAGGCCACCGTGCATGTAGGGGACGGTGCATTACAGTGTGCAGCTGATGCAGTCAAGGGCAGGACTCCTGCCTGGGGAGACCCGGAGAGGACACACAACAGATCCAGCACCTGGGATGAACTCAAACTCTGCAGGGTATCATCAAGGACACCACAATGACACTGTCCTTGCTCCTAAATTTTTTGGGTTTCATTAAAGAAATTGAGATTCATAAGTCTCCTCCCTCCCACTGTGCAAATCTTCCAGTCGTCATGCAGGAAGGTAACATTCAGCTCTGTGAGGGGTGGACTGGCTATTCTTCATCCTGATACTGCGTACAGTGCATCTTAGGATCCTTCCAGTTTCATACTAGAAGTCAGCACAAAGCACCACAAAATTAAACAGTCTCCAGGATCCCATACTTCTTTTGCTTAGAGGAAGCAAATTAAAAGCTTTTAGATGGTTTGCCTTTTTAAATTCAGAGTCAGGGCTTTTACTGCAGACTCTGGTACTTGGCTGTGTCTTCTACTTCTTGCAGACACAATTCCTAAATGATTGCTGGCTATCTTTCAGGACTTGGCACTGAGACACGTGGGTTTGCTGCCGTTTACATATGCAAACAGTTTGTTTTGGTTTTTTTTAACCAATAATAGCATCATATTAAGTGATATAAACCTGCACCCAAAACACCCAGGTCACTGAGGACCCAAAATAGCACCTCCTGTTCGCGGGAGGCAGCGAGGGTCTGAGCAGCTCACAATGCGTGACCGTCCTGCTAGCATCGGGGAACAAGGGAGGTTCTCACCTTTCCTCCTCTCTGTTCATTCCTTTACCGCTCACACCTAGGTGAGAGCAACACAACCTAGAAATTCTGTCAAGGATGTCAAAGAGGGAAAGCAGCAGTTTCGAAGCACCCATTGCTCTTTCACTCCCAGCACTATGGTGCAGGATCCTGCCAGATTTCTCTTTCCCCCCTCCCCTCGTCTCAGTTTCTCAGCCAGTCTGTTGCACTCAGCTCCAAAGGTTGTCAGAGCAACTTTTCCATCTGTTTGCTGAAACAACAAGGGGCCCTCTTCCCCAGTGAAACAGATGTGGCTGGCCTTTGTGCAACATCTGCGGCTCCTGCCCCCCTTCACTTCAAACTGTCTTGCTGTTTCTGAGCAGTTGTGGAGAGGATGCTTTGGAGGAGGGCGGAAGCCTGTGGCTGGACTCCTTCCCTTAGAGTCACCCACAGAAGCTCTCCCAGAACGCCTGGGTTTCTGCGGGTAGGAGACAACAGGCTTTGTTCTCTGCAGCATTTGGGAATCCACAGTCCTACTCCTCCGAGTTTCTGTTCCAGCCTCAGCCAGCGGCTCAAACTCACAATTCCTGTGGGATTTTCAAGTATGGGGAAGGAAGATTTGGAATTTGGGATCCCCTTCCTCTCAATCTCCCTCATCCCAGTAGGTTCTTTTGCTGTACCTCTCACCAGCTTTGGCTTGGTATCCCCAGTGGGGTTGCATTGCCTTGGCTGCTCTGCACAGTGAAGAACAGAATTGGTGGAAAGTCACGATTTTTTTTTTGCAACGCCTTCTGGACTGCATTTAATATGGGGAGGAATACATTAGAATAAAACCAACACTTATTTATTTCTGCTCTTGATGAGTTTACCAGTCCTGCTGGTGAGTGCCTGAAAAACTAAAATTGTCTACACATTCTGGCACTTGGTCCCATTTTACTTATTTTACTGTAGGCCACACTTTTCCTGTTGTTTTTTTGGTGGGGTGTGGGGGGGTGGTATTTTGATCTGCTTACTTTCGGTTTCATTTCTAACCAAGGGACCAGCACCAGGGAACAAGAGGACTTTCCTCGTGTGCAGTGGGGACCTGCAAAACCTGCTCCGGGGTGCTGGCAGGAGGGGCAGCACTGGATTCCCTTGTAGGCATTGCAGTGGATGCTGACTGAGCCAGCTCACTGGAATTCCCTGAGCTGCCTGTCAGGTTTTCTTCCTTCCTGCAGAGCAGAAAAGCACATTCGTGGGATTCCAAAGGGGAGGAAGGAGGATAGTGGTGCCTTTCAGCCCTATGGTGTTTCTTTAGAACAAATTGCTCATAGAAGCCCTGGCCTCAGCTGCAGAAACGTAACCCCATTTTCCCCATAAACATAAGTCATTACTTCTTAAAGAGAAAATAAAAGCAAGAAAGCTGCTCGCCACTTGTGTCCTGCAGAACCCATTCTGAGCCAACCCTGCTTGCAGCTGCCTCCCAGCCAACCTCCTTCCACAGTGAACAGAGCAGGCGAGCAGAGCAAGCGCAGTAGGAGCACCAGCGTGGTGTAGCTCTCAAAAGGGCTTTCCTTCGGGGCAAGGCAAAGAGCTGTAGGTGGACTGCAGCTATGGAGCATTTGAAACAAAAGGAGAAACAAAGACATTTGGCATCTCTGCCAGGGGATCAATAAGAGGGACTGATTAAACTGTAACGTACATTGCTGTAAATGAGTCTCTCTAAATAAGACTGCCTCATACTAGGTGGATGACAGAGCAGCTGCAAGTTACTTGCTGGCAGATTTTGAGGCCAGAAGTAAGATGTTTCTGTAACACAGTCATCCTCCAGCACTCACTGCTCCTGCAAGTCAGGCACATACAGCAGCCCATCCAACCAGCAGCCAGCTGCAAGCGTGTGCTCTGTACTGACAGTGGAGCTCACAGCTGGGATCTCAAGTTTCCTGCAGCTGGGCAGCCTTCTGGTGACTTTGATAGAAGTGAAAAATCAGCTGGAGTATTGCACTTAGGAGGTTGCTGCAAACGAATGACAAAGCAATCGGCTTAGGACACAGGCTGAACTTACTCTTCTTGACTGTAGCTTCTCTGCCTACAGGTAAGCAGTGCCCAGGTCAGACCCAGATTATAGGTGAAACAAAGCAATCAATACAGCAGCTCACCAAGGGTAAGGACTGCAGAAGCAGACCTCTTGCCAAGCCAAATCAGAACTCTTTGCTCTCACAGGGGGACCACGCCAGGTACCTGATGCCACTTTCTGAATGGCTTCATAGTGAAGACTCATACAGGAAAGTGTCACAGCAGATGAAAGGCTACTGCAGGAAGAGCTGCCTTACTTTTCATTTTGACAGAGAGGAGATACTCCCCAAGCCCAAAATCCATGACACAAGTCCCAGTCTTGTCTGATTTTCCTGATGCTGAAGTTAATTAAAAAACTCAAAGCAGGTTATGTGAACAGCAGGATGGGAAGTATAAAGCTCATCAGTGTGTCCCATACCCCAACACACACCCACACGTTCTGGTGAAGGCTGGCATGGTCCCACTGCTCCCAGAGATGCTTTGAGTCGTCATCACACTCCCAAGGACCATACAAACATTTCAGCAGCACAGGCGACAGCAAAGCATCAGTTTCTGGCAGCAGCACCAGGAACCTCCTGGGTTTATCCATCACATACATTTGCAAGCCCTGCCCAACCTGAGTGTCCAAGGGCAGAAGTGGCAAGGCACGAGATAGAGTTCCCCAACACTGGTAAGAACAGTCTGATGCCCCAGCTGTTCCCTCCCAGAACAGTGGTACCAAGGACCAGTGGGCACCCCTTCCCAACTCAGCTGGAACATGCTTGCTAGGTGGATCTGAAAACCAGTCACCAACGGATGTCTCAAGGTTGAGGGGTACAACTAGAGGATACAAAAAACAACTCTAAGGGTTGGAACATGTCACAGAGCCTGTAAGGCTGAGGAAATAGGCTGTTCCTTGCTGTGGGGAGCAGGGAGGGCATCTTTCCTTGCCAAATTATCCTCTTTTGTGACCTTCTGATGAAAGTGCTGTGCTTTGCCAGGACCGAACTAAGCACTGAAGGGTTCTTTGTCTCCCCACATCTGTCTGCATTTCACTGCCTTTGCCCCATGCTCTTCACCTAACTGAAGCAATACGACCCAGGCTCTCTAAAAAGGTGGATTTCACTTCCCTGGCTGACACTGAGCTACATGAGCCCCAGGCACTATCTTTGCAGGCATCCTTACAATCTGCTTTGTCCACCTCTAATGCTATTAAGGACAGATACAAGCTGGAGCAGCTCCATGCCTTCCTTGCCTCACCATATCCTGAACTTCTGAGGAGTCCTGCTGGACTTGCACCCAGGATGGCAACAGCCAGGACAGAGCCTCACACCTCGCCCCATGAGGTTGGTGAGCCTGAGCAGAGTCAGCTTCCCACCGACATCCTGGCAAGGAAATTCCTAAAACCTACCATGTCTCACGGTGCTGCTTGATGGACTCCTGCTTGACGGACTCCTCTTCGTATGCTTCAGCACCCACGGGCAACGCAATACAGTCACCTTCTGAGCTGGGCATCGGTCACCTGCAGCACTTCCATGTAACAGGATCCCACACAAATCACAAAAATAAAAAAGATGCCACTGATTGAAAGAAACCTTCCTCCAGTGACTAATTAGCCTGCTTCCTTCCCCAGCTGCTTGCCATGGCCTGGGGCTGTCACTCTGGGATGCTCCTCCAGGCCCCCCCCAGCCTCTGCTGGCTGCCTGCCACTGTGTGTGCTGGGCACATTTGGTTTCCCTCCCACCAGTCAGGAGGGCACCCTTCAAAATTCAGCTGAGACTTTTCAAACTCTGCCACATCCCAGACCCACCTCCCTGTGGGGAGGGGAGTGGAGAGGCTGGGAAGGGGAGAAGAGCCATTTGAAGAGTCTCTTTTTCATAATAAAAGCCCTTCTTCCTGCTTTTATCCTTTCTTTTTGACTTTCCAGATTTTTGTTTTCGGTTTGTTTTTTTTCTTCAATACCAGGGATCAATTTGAGCCAGAAGGCACAGGTAAAGGAGGCTGAGGAGACCTTTCAAGCCCTTCTGCTCTCAGCGACCCCAGTGCCAGAAAAGTAGAGCGACTGGCAGAGCCACAGTGACCATATCAGCCCCAGAGCTAGGAAAGCAAACCACAGCTCATGGTGTCTGAGAAAATGCCTTTTGCAGGTTCTTTTTAACATCACTTTGCCTCTCAGTAACAGTCCAGCAAAGAGCTGTGCCACATCAGTGCCCAGAGCTGATGTAGCCCTGGGACATTTCTGTGCTTTAAAGTCATTAATTCATTACAACCACGTTATAGGGTCCAGACGCACCTGCTTCTCCAGGGCATAAGGTGCCTGCAAGAAGCCAGAAAAGGGATGCCAGAGAACCACGGGTAGGACCCTTGCAACTCAGAAACACTGTGTGGCAAGGCCCAGCCAGTGCAGCTTCCCACTCAGCACTCATGTGTAGGGTGCACCCCAAACACCATTTCCTCAGACCTGTAGGAAAAAAGGGGCTGGAGGCATGGGTCTGGGAAGCAGTGACTTGCATCAGCCCTTCACAGTTAAGCAGGGGATACAGGCAGCTCTCAGGTCCCAGCCTTGGATGGTAGAGGGGTATGGAAACTAAGCCCTGGAAGCCCTCACACTGCTGACACCAAGCTCATTGACTCCCTGGCTGTCCTGGGCACTGTAGCACTCCACATGGTTCAGGTTTCCTCGAGGTCAGGCCCCTGGGTAGGGTTGTCATCAACAGTCTGTGCCAAGCTGGAATGGGGCTGCTGGGCAGGCGGCAGCTGAGTGCCAGAGAAGGGTTGTGTAGGGCTTCAGAGGCTGAGCCCTGCATGTTACAGCTCACTGCAGGGACATTTGCTTCCACCTCCCCTTCTTAGTTTTGAAATTATTCCATTTATATGCAGTCCTCTGTTGAATGGCTCCTGCCAGTGCAGTGGTGCTGCAAGCTTTTACTGACAGGCTAAGCACTCCAGCTGGTCTCTCCGGATGGCTTCTCTGTGCAAACCACCAGCTCAAGTTCTTGCCTGACATCTGAGGAATTCGCCAACGGAAAGAGGCGTGGATGGCTGCTGTGGGAAGCAGACTTAATGGATCACTGGCCAAACCAGTGTGATTAATCTGCCAAGCTTTGAAACAGACCCTCCCACCTCAGTATTTTAAAATTTCATTTTCATTTCTCCTCTCTTCTCCCCTGGATAATTGTTTTAATGATGTTCACAGTGAAAAAAAAATCAGATTAGAAAGGTAGCAATACCTGAGAACCAAGTGTATTATGAACCTGTTTACTGAGGAGGTCCCCCCAAATCCATAGGGCCATGCCTACACAGCGCTTGAGCTGGGTAGTCCTGAGGCCATTGGCAGAGTCCCAGTTCCCATCAGTAACATCACTGCTACTTAATTTTGGAAAAATCAGTGACTACCTGAACAGTGAAAACTGGTCTTTTTCTGTCCTTCTCTAATTTTCTTTCCCCTGACCATCTCTGCTTACATTCTCTATTGCTCAAAACGGAGCTTTGTCACTCACACATAGATTTTCTTAAGGTTTCCCTCATTTGAGCGGAGCCCAGCCCTACAATCAGGCCAATGGCAACTCCACAGGACAAGGAATGTGCCCCTGTTCCAAGAAACTCCTGTGTGGTAGCAGGCAGCAAAGTGAGACAGAGGAAAATGGGGAGGCAGGACTGCTCCCATCTTACAGGTAAAATGTAAGCCTCCAAAAGTGTCAGGTCTCATATTAGGGTCATACAGAGCAGATAATCTGTGACTCCCAATATCAAAGATCTCCTGAGCCTGCTCCCCCTCACCTTTGCACTGAGGCAAGAGGAAGAGGCGTGTACAGGGCAGCAGTAAGAGGACACAGAAGATGCTGAGAACAGATGAGCTGCAGAACTGAGTTTTTTGTCTGGTTTCAGAAGGCAATCTATTCATGCCCTGCACCCCAGCCACGGTCCAGAGCAAACAAGACCACAGTCCATAAGGTAGAGAAAATGCTGGACAGAGCTCATTTGTTTCAGTGTGTTGCATATGTGAACAGGCTTTGCTCTCTCAGATTTTCTTCACTGCTCACATGGAAATAAGCCTACCCATGTCACTCTTACCATTTCAAGGTTGCTACAGCAAGACTGCCCTCAAGTTTCACATCATTCACCAGCCCCTCCTTGTTGGTGAAGACAAGACTGAGCACAGCACTTTTTCTGGTGCGTTGCTCTACCACTTGGAAAAGAGGAAATTGTGATCCATGCATTCCAGGAACCTCTGAGATTGCCCTGCTGTGTTGTCCTTCCAACAGCTCTCCGGGTGTTCGGGTAAGCCTCAACAGCAGCCGTGTGAAGCTGACGTCGCCACCGTGTGGCAGCTCTCAGAAACACGACTGCGCTCCTAGTCTCCGGCAGCCTCTTGGTAAAGAGACAAAGCAGCACACGTGGAACAGCACTCACGGACTGAAAGGAAGGTGGCTGCAGGCTTGAGAGCTTCCGCGAGTTGCCAAAAGCACCAGGCACTGCTCAAATGGAGCAGGCCGCCAGAAGAAGAGCACAGGGGCCAGGACTGGTATGGTCTATTTTCCCTTTCCTGCAAACTGTAAAAAACCAGTACTTGCACAGAAGCACTTGGCATGGCATTACAAACCACCTTTTCTTCTAAGGCACAACACACTCATCTCCCTAACAGTGCCTTAACCCTTAATACCGGTCTCCCAGGACATCCCTTGCAGTGGTGGAGTACCAGGGTAGACACCTGCAGGGTAGCAGCCCTCCCTCTAGGCATGCTCTGCACCATTGTAAAGTTTCTCTTCAGTAAAATGACAGTTGCTGGACAGCTTGGTAAGTTACAAGCATGCTGTGTCATGGAAGTGTTTCAGATACCTCAGCAGCTGTTGAATGGGAAGAGAGAGAAGGAAAGCACGAGATAAATTGCTGCAGGCAAAGTGAATCTTTGGAAGTACCGTTAGAGATGAGCAGATCATGTAGAGAAATTACTTGTGAGCTCACTGGGATTGAAGGCACACCTACAGCCACCTTCAGCAACTTTTCACCAGTCTTAAATAACTGAACAGTATATAAAAAGCCTCTACAAAGCCCAAGAACAACTCTCACTTTAAGGGACCTCCAGGGTGATAAACCTTTCTTCATTTGGCAGTACATGGATTCAATCAGTCCCTTTAAATTCCATTTAATAATTATCTCCAGAAGCTTGAACATAGGTTACAACCCAAATTTGCCTAATTAATTTTTCTTAGCTGTTACATCCATTTTTATCAAGTATGTACTTTAAGTGATTTTCAAAAGCTGTATAGCTTGAAACCTCAGTTTGAGCAGGCAGATGCCTAGCCCTACTGAACACTAGCCATGGAATTACTACACGCACCTCTAAAAGCACCTATCAGTGCACCTGACAGTATAAATACACATTCTCCCTCCTCCATATCTGACTGTAAAAATAATTTTCTTCTCACTTACCAGGTATCTCAGACTTTCTTCATTCACCATGAAGAAACTATATCCCTTGCCAACACACTACAGGAGAAAACACAGAAGATGGGTGCTGACATTGAAATGTGAGAACACTACAGCACAGAGGTGACATGAAGTGCTTCAGTGTTTCAGACAGAGTGATTTTTAGGTCTTGCTCCCTTTCACTTAATGGTTTCGATCAACACCTGGGACTCATGGCAGTTTAAAGGGACTGAAGTTTAGGATCAGGGCCTGACAAACTCTTAAACAGTCAAAAACCCAAGCATATTTGAACACAAGTCACAAAAAGCCAATAGTTAGTATCTCACAAATTATTTCTCTCTGCCTACAAGACAACTGCAGTGTTAGCATCTGAAGAATGCCAGATTGCTACCTAAAGAATGGTGGCAGTTTTTTAGAAACTTGGAGTTTCCAATTACTTTGGAGTAATTTAAATGATCTGAAAAGCAATTTGTCTTTCAAACTCTGACACATATTTTCAGCTTAAGCCTTAATTTACATAGAAAAATTAGTCTGATTATTACTCATTTTTCACACTCATGACTGCAGTTTTGTTCATTACCAACTATTTCACCAGCTGACTACTTTCAAATGTCACCAACCAACCTAGGTAAGCAAGTATTTCAAGTGGCACTGGACAAGGTGTAATGCGCACAGCCTGTATGGTTAACGTCACAGATGTGACCAAAAACATTTCTGTGTGTTCCTGGAAAACACTAGAACCAAACACAGAATCATAGAATGGTAAGGCTGGAAGGGACCTCAAGGATCATCTAGTTCCAACCCCCTGCCATAGGCAGGGACATCTCCCACTAGAACAGGTCACTCAATGCCTTGTCCAACCTGGCCTTGAACACCTCCAGGGAGGAAGCAAAACACTTGGACATCAACAAACGAGACAGACAATTCTTGGTCAGAAACAAACGTGAAATTATGATTACAACTTAAAACAGATGTTTAACCATTTGCCAATTTTAAAGAGTTGGAACAAGGACATGAAGTCATACATCACTAGAAGTTCATTTTATTTCTGAGCCTTCTGGGCCTTCTCTGACTTCTGTGCTTTGTCTGACTTGGGTGCCTTCTCTGACTTGGGCACCTTCTCTGACTTTTCTGGTTTCTTGCACTTTTTAGAAGACATCCTCTGGAGCTTCTTCATTTCATGTTTGATGATCCTGTTTCTCTGTAAAGGAACATGTTTACAATTCATCAGAACAAAGATGACAAATACAATGCCTTAAATGTTAAGCTTTCAGATTCTGCTTTTTTGATAACCACCCTTTGCTAAACAATTAAAATAAAAATTGTTACTATGCATCACATTAAAATGTTGAATTCAGCCTAAAACCGTTCTGATCTACCCCACAGACAACCACCATTCTGGTTGTGAATTGGGGCAGCCCAGTATTTCTTGGGTAATGCCTTTTGTTATAGAATGAAATACTAACAGCAACCCATCAAGAACACCTGACTTCATCAGGTGGCAATCCTTTCCTCAACTCTAACTTGGAAGACTGACACACAGATCATGGGTTTAAGTTTGCCCAAACACTGAAGAGAATGCGGTATCAAAAATTCCAGGGATTCACACACTTCTTGTTACTCCATAACCCAGCCAGCCACAGAAGGCCATCCTGTGTATGTGACTCTGAAGTGAAAGCTACAAGCACTGTTCCCATACAGAAGTGACACTCAAACACTCACCATTTTCTTCGCTTTCATAACCTTGTAGCGATCAAAGTCAGTCATTTTGGCCTTCTGTTTGGAAAGAATCAGTAATGAAGTTTCTCACATATGCACACAGGTAAGCAGTAAAGTGTTGCAAAACCTGTCACAACCCCCCAGATTAAGTTTAGCTGCACATTTTGAACTAGTTCACCTTTCTATAACAGGATGTTATAGAAATGACTGAGTAAACCCATTGTCACTTACAAAGTACAAGAAGCTGAAGCTAGTAGGTAGCAACTTTTAAAAGTATGTGCCTTGTCTATCTTTAATCTTAGCACACAACTAAAGATGCATGGTTTTCTAGCTTGCATCTGATTTTCCTAAGCAGTAGCAGTACAACGTGTATTACTCATCCAGCGAAAATTACCTTTTCTCGGGCTTCTATCTTCTTTGCCCATCTTGTTGCTGCCCATTTCTCATTTACATTTTCCTTCTCCCAGGCAAGTCGCACGCACTTCTGACGAGCGCTGCATGAGAACAGTCAAAACAGTTTGCTCAGTCTTTATGAAAAAAAGGTCCCTGATGCTGGCCCATTAAATTTTGTATGAAAGAAAGTCACTTTGAGTCAATGCCACGTACATCTCTGTGGCCTAATTAATATTCTGTTACACAGATCCTTTGCTAGGACCAACAGATGAGCAACTCCAAGAGGCACACTCACTGTTCCTATCACTGCTTCAGAATCAGGAAGGCAGTAATTTTGGTTTCTGAATTACAGAAAGTCACAGTAACTAAGCAGAAGAGAACAGAAAAAGTTCGGCCTCTTGCAATTCTAGCATAGTTCTGTAGGCAGGGAACGTATGTAATATATGAAAGTGATCTAAGTAGCAAAAAACCACAGCTGCTCAGTATTTACTGCAACTGCTTTCCCCTACACCATCCACCCCACAGGTATCTGCAAGTTAGTTGCCTGGGCCTTTGCTCCTTAATGGCAATTATCAATCAATATTGGTAATGCAACCTTAGACGTATTCAACAGGCTGACAAAATTTTACTACACACGTGCTAAGCCATTGTCTTATATGAGCATTTCATGTTCAGTAAGCATTAGATCAAGTGGTGTAAGTCATCAAGTGATATCATGGGTTTTACAGAGGTTAAAAAAAACCACCAACAACAACTCACCTGTGTGGGAATTTGAGAACAAAATCAGTCAGCTGCATACACTTGAAGGGCATAGCCTGCCTTCTGACACCACTGCAGGGGCCATCAACTAGTGCCTGACAAAGGAAAAGAAATGGGATGGGTTTGTAGTTTACCCCTGGTGCTAAAAACAGACAGCAGTTTTCCAATGATGTATGAGCAGCATCTTGGCAACGGCAGTCCAACATTAAAGTAAACGTCATGCAGACAAAAAGTGAGTGTTAAGTCTTGTATGTATAATCCATAAAGAATTTTAAAGACTCATCTTGGGAGAGATAAGGAGGGAAATCATCACACCAAGCCAAAACGACACCCTTCACCTTCCTCTTTTTCTGAAGCCCTAACTAAATGAAACAAGCCCCTAGCCTAAACACTTGCTTTAAACACACATTAATACCATTCCATTTATATGTTTTAGACTCTGACATCACTTGCCTCAGTGCTACTCCTACGAAACATCTGAAATGTCTGTTCACAAAAAAATAAACCTTAGTGTAAAAGCTTCTGTTAAGGCAGAAGAGAAGCTAAAGGCATGGCTCTCATAGCTTACCCTGTTTTGGTCAATAACATCCACGATGGCCACCAGCTTGCCAGCATGTGGCCCAAAGGAAATGAAAGCAACTCTGCCGATCTCGACGAAGCGTTTGAACACCTGGGTGTAGTAAGAAAGTTAGGTGAGATGATGCTCAGGGCCATGATCAGGTTCGGTGTTCTCACAGCCTTTAGAATAGCTTCCCCAGCTCTTCTAACTGCAGAAGATCCCTTCGCTTGAGCAAGTGACTCACAGTAAGGCACTGAACCTTTTGCTAGTTCACGCCCCCCGTGGACGCCTCAGGCAGGTGGAGAAAAAGGCGTGTGAAGCGGCGAGCCCTGCGGATGCGAACCGCCGGGGGCAGCCGCCGAGCTCCGAGAGCGCCCCTGCACTATCCCAGCCGCGCCTGGGGCAGGCAGGCACCGAGCTCCGAGCGCGGCCTTGCACTATCCCAGCCGCCTCCGGGGTAGGCACCGAGCTCGGGCCTGCACTATCCCAGCCGCGCCCGCGGCAGGCACCGAGCTTCGAGCGCGACACTGCACTATTCCAGCCGCCTCCGGGGCAGGCACCGAGCTCGGGCCTGCACTATCCCAGCCGCGCCCGCGGTAGGCACCGAGCTCCAAGCGCGGCCCTGCACTATCCCAGCCACGCCTGACCAGGGCCGCACGCGGGGCCGGGGCCCGGACCCGGCCCAGCGCAGGTGGGGCGGCTGCAGCTGATCCCCACTTCCCGCTTCCCTTCCTGCAGCCCAGCCAGGTGCTCGGGGACGCGCGTGGGAAAGCACAGGCCAGAGGCCAGGGACGTAAGCGGCAGAAGACGCGGGGGACCCGCCAAGGCGCCAGGCCGCGGCGGCTCGTACGCACCATGATGGCCGCTCACGAGCGAAAAAGGAGGGACGGCGCGGCCGGCGGCCGGAAACTGCCTGCGGGGCGGCGCTGCGCACGCGCAGACGGGACAGTTCGCCCCCACTGCCTGGCCGAGAGCGCGTGCGCCCCACGGAAGCCGCCTGTGGGCGGGGCGTGCCTCGCTCTGCGCATGTGCAACGTTACGGACCGGGAGGGGTGGTGGCGCCCAAGTGGGAGTGGTGTGTGTTCTATTGCTCCTGGCTGTGGCGCTGGTTGTGCTACTCCCAGGTGCTGCTGTCGCGGGGGCCGCGCGGTGTGTGCAGGGGCCGAAGCGCTGCTGAAGAGACCTGCGGCCCCCGCCGAGCTCCAGGGTACGCATAGCCTCGGTATTATGAGCTGGTTGCTGGGAAGAGGCAGAGGGTGGCCTGGTGGCAGGCGGACACTGGAGCGGACAGCGAACCCCGTGCAGCGTTCGCGCTGGTGAGTTGTGTCCGAGCTCAGGAGGCTCGGCAGTGCACACCAGCACGGTGTGAGTCTGACTCCAACGGCAGAGTTCTGTGGGGTTGCTTTGGAAACCGCACAGGTGTTAGGTAGGCACTTAGGCATGAATCCAACAGCCGAGCACCAAATGAATCTGGCTGCAAAATGCAGGACGTAATCTATATCTTTAATAACGCGCAGAAGAATGCTTATCTTTCTGTATCAGGTTCAAATTCCAGGATAACGCTGTACTAGGACATGGTTTCAGCCTCTTCATTACCCATTACCTTAAGCTGTTTCCTGGGCACAAGGGATTGGTATCTCAGTATTGGCTTTAGACTCGAGGATGCACAAGGGATCCGTAAAGCTACAAGAGGTGAAGTACATATGTAGTCGATAATGGAAGGATCTAACGAGTGTGATCGTCTTCTAATTGCCCTACAGACCTCTGTCTTCACCTAAGGCCTTGCCTCAGAAAACAGGTGGTGCCAGAGTGAGGCAACAAAGAGGGAAAGAGAATCAGTATTGCCTCGTGTTCATTTATGAAATAGATGAAAAGTGTTTAAGAGACTTGCCCCAAGTCACCTGGACTCTGGGATTCAAGCTCAGGTTGTCCCATCCCGCTTCTCACCAGCCCGGTCTTCCACACTTCCCCTGGGAAGGTAAACTGCAGGAAGGGAAGAAGACAGCAATGTTGCTTACATTCTGCATGGTCCCTGGAAGTACATACAGCTGCAACCCTCTCTCACAGCCATCTAAGGTCAGGAATCACAGTGCAGGGTTCATCTCTTTTTCCTTTGTTAAAAGGCAGGTGCCCAGGAGCCTGACAATACTGGAGAAAGAGCCTTCATCTGACTGTGAAGCGGTAAGTGCCTCTGCAGCAGGACAATATCTCATTCCACGGCCTGGGGAGCCTCAAGCCTGACCAAGAAATATCACTGTTTCAGAAAGAAAATCTTTCCGCTTCCACAGCTCATTAGTTCCCAGCTTCCGCCTCAATCCTTCACACTCCTGGCACCCAAAAATCTACCATCAATACCAGTCTAGGCAGTTTCCTGGAGAGCTGTTAGGTAATGAAAATTTCATTTACATTTGTCCAGGTGATACCTACTCTGATTAGCTAAAAGGTGAAAGGCTCCACAGATACTACCAAGCTACCAGGCCATCAGGTTCTGCTTCAGGTAACTACTTGAGCAAAGACATTTCGAGTGTGTTTCCACTTCTTGAAAGAGAGATGAGCATTCAAGACAGCAGTACTGAATCTGTTCAAGACCTATTATTTAAATGTTGTCTCAGTCAGCTCAAAATGCCAACTGTAAGCTTTTAACTTAGATACTTTTAGAGTTAACTATTTCTTCCTCAGCTAACTGGGGAGCCGTATGACCTGCTTCCATCCTCTCCCGTATTTGCCAGCCTTCTCCCTGAAAGCAACAGCTATCCATCCCAAAGAGCAGTGGTGCGCTTAACCTATGTGTGACAGGCAATTCTTATTTTCTTCTTCCATTTCCTCTTTCCACCCTGCTGTGGGCTCCAGAGTGCCTCTGGTTTCCCTGAAGGGGTGCTTATTTTGGAGCAGTGCTTTTGGGCCCACATGAGGGTTGATCTTGAAACTCCTCAGAACTTGGGCAGACCTCACTGCTGTCTACAACTACCTGAAGGAACATTGTGCAGAGGCTGCTGCTGGTCTCTTGTCACAGGGAACTGGAGACAGAGCAAGGGGGAATGGCCTCAAGCTGAGACTGGGTAAGTTTAGATTGGACATTGGGAAAAACTTTTTCATGGAGAGAGTGGTCAGGGACTGGAACGAGCTGCCCAGGGAGGGTGGAGTCACCCAGCCTGGATGCATTTAAGGGTCATTTGGATGTGGTGCTCAGAGCTACAGTTTAAGGTGAATCTTGTAGAGTAGGGTTCTAGGTTGAACTTGGTGACCCTGAGGGGCTTTTGTGAGTTTTGTTTGTCTGAACTGGCTCATGGAGCCTTATGAAGAGGTAAAGAAGTGTGCCAGATGCCCCACTCCTGCTCAGATAGGTTAAAAAAAATTTTTAAAAATCAAGATTTGGTGGCATTTAAAGTTCAGTCGGTTTGGTATATGGCACATGAAAATGTGTTTACTGGACTTTGTGTAACTATTCCTTCTCAGATTCTGCAATGGTTGTGGATACCTCCTCCCTGGAGGTCTTTGAAGCCAAACTGGATGAGGCCTTGGGCCATCAAGTCTAGCAGAGAGGTATCCCTTCCAACCTAAGCCGTTCTTTGATTCTGTGATTCATTTAGATAATTACCAATCACAGTACAGTTTCTTTTGTAAAGGAACTCCAACAATGAGTTCTCAGCATGGCTCATCATCAGTTCCTTGAAGTGTCCACTTATTACCAAAAAACTTAACCTGCAGTAAATAGGCAATAAATCACCTGAAGAGGGAAGCCCATTAAGTATATCTAGAAATTCTGACATTTTTATTGTCTTTAAGTGCTTCATGCTTTAATAGGCATGTAACTGAAAGAACTGTTGTTATAAAGGCAGATACTGCAGTCGGTGGACCTAATTTGGTCCACAACACATTGCGTTGTGATGGTTAGTGGATTACAGGCTGAAGCAAAGGTGTGAACTCCAAGTTTGCTTGGGCTGTGAAAAGGCTACCAAGGAAAGGTGAGAGCCAGCAACAAAAGCCCTGCCTTGAGCACAGTCTCATGCCCTAATATTTGTGATGGCCGTTGCACACAGAGCCCGAAGACTGGACTGGCATGCAGGCTGATGCCACTATTTAAGAGACAACCTACACATCACTTATCAACTCAGTTTCACGTTTAGAATGAGAAACGTGAAAATTGCTTACTACTTGAGCAAATACTGGACATACTTTTACTACCTGCAGCTGTTTTAGGTGGGGAAGTCTACTTCCTCAATCACAACAGCTCATGACTGGTTCTATAGGAAGACTCTGGAAGGTGCCTTAGAACCCCAAAAGAAATTCAAGGTTAAGTCTGCCAGTGTAGACCATTTGTCAGTGTGGAGGACTCTCCAATTCCTGAGATGCTTAACACTAACCAGAACTGTTGTGTTAAGAACAAAACAGCTTCTAAAGGATAGCTGAAATTTGTGTTATCTGTGGCATGGCAGCGCTTTCGTAGGATGCACATTTAGAGCTTGCAGGTTCGTTCATTTGTGGCACGAGACAAATTATCTGTTGTCACTGATGCTTTCAAGTGTTGTTGTAAAATTAAATATTTTGGTTCCTTGGTGGTTAGGTTACCTGTAGATTCAGTGGTTTGTGAAGGAAGGACCTGCCTGTGTGCAAGAGCCTGAGGCACTGAAAGAACTCATGACTCTGGCACACACAGTGAGCTCAGAGTAAAGCAAGCAAACATCCTCAGTAACGTAGTTTGCATAGAAGTCTAGAACTGTAAATGATGCCAGCTCTAAACATAGTTAACCTTTGCACCAGTCCAAAAATAGTTTGGTGCTGTTACATGAGCCTTAAGAGAAAAATCTCCCCCTTCATTTTGTTTGTGGATATCATGCTTGATTAGAAGTAGTTCACACCTGCATAGCTGAAGTGCACTTCTGGCATGGACTCACTTTTGTGTCTTCCATCTTACCTGTAACTGGTTTAGCTTTCAGCTTCTTGTGGCAGTTTTCCAAAGTGACTGGAAGGCAGGCCTCTTCTAAAGGTTCGTGCATCTGTGCAGCCCCCTAGGGACTGAAAACCTTGTTCTGGGCTCCCCATTGGGATTACTACTCTTCAGGGTTTATTTGTGAAGCCATTCATATGAACATCCTTCATCTCTTTGGGCCACAACCAGACAGATGAACAGCACCAAGCTGCCTCCAGGGAGGGGGCATCCACAACCATTGCAGAGTCTGAGAAGGAATAGTTACACAAATTCCAGTAAACACATTTTCATGTGCCATATACCAAACTGATTGCGCTTTAAATACCAGCAAATCTTGATTATTGTTTTGTTTGTTTGTTTGTGTTGTTCGTTTGGTGTTTTTTTGTTTGTTTGTTTTGTTGTCGGGGGTGGTTTGTGGTTGGGTTTTTTTTTTTTTTGTAACCTATCTGAGCAGGAGTCATCAGTTTGGCTGACAAACTCTTCAGAATTCTGAAGCCAACATGCAGAAGCATATCTTCAGAGTGCTGCCGTTTCTGCCTGGCAGTGTGAATTCGGGTGCCTGTGCTGTGCACAACTGGCTGGGCTTGCTGAGGTGTAGAACCCTCTGTCTGTCATTTAGGTACTGACACCAAGTGAAACTTGAATGTGATTAGTTTTGGTTTCAACCAATTAATTTTTTGAAGGCTTGAGTTTGAAGCATCTAATCAATATGCTTTTCAACCAGAATTGCATTCTCCCTTTAAATATGAGGGCTTAGTGATCCTTATTGATAGACAAGTTGAGAAATTACACGGTAAAAGTGCTTTTCACAATTCATTTACTAATTATGATAATGCATCCTTGTCAATAATACTTTAATAAAAGAGCAGCTGAGACATAATTCTTTCACTTGATTTCCTTCTACATCAATTTACAGGTTCTTAGCTCCTTGGATTAGGGGTAGAGGCCGCAAAGCTCCTAGCTTTTCCCAGCTGGCTCAGAAGACTTTTGGATCTTAGCCCTAATTATGAGTTTCTACAGAAATGTTCAGTAATGAATAATTTAAAACAATGGAATGTATTTTTCATTTTCTGTTCTAATGATTTATTATGCAAATGGGGTGACAGGAACTACCTGAGCTTATAAGACCCTTCTGAATTCTGCTGCTACTGAACTCAGAATATTACTAGTCTAGTGGAATGTGTGTCATCATATATTTGCTGCTCTAGCACAAGCTGTCAAACCTCCAAAACAGAGAATGTGTACTTTGCCTTTGAGTAGTTATCATCTCTGGGTTTTTTTAAGACTTTTTTTTTTTTTTTTTCCTTTGAGAACTTCAGTCCTGGGCAACTAGTTTTGAAAAAAGAATCCCTACCTGCATCATTATATACCTGTGTCCTGTTAGAGGTGAGGCTGTGCACATCCTCTGCATCCTCTGGACAGAGGCTGAGTATCAAACTGCATACTCTTTTTTTCTTAACCAGTCCCTTGGGACTGTACTGATATTTAGTGAGCTGAAGCGCTGGTGTGGCACTGTAGTTAGTCCTTTGGTCACTGAGGGTACTTGCTTAGCATTGTTTTGCACCATCTGTGCCTCAGGCATGAGTTGCAGAGCAGATTGCCCAACTTTCTATCAATTGCATAGACAACAGAAACACTGGCTAGGGTGAACATAGCATAACGAGACAGGCTGTAGACAGTTTATTCTGTTTCAAAACACTGGTTTCCTAAGGTGGTAAAATATACCAGCAGCCACATTCTCTTCACTGCTTGCAAATCCGAAAATAATATTTTACAGAACTGTACTGGTTACTACTTCTGTTATACTTCCCATTGGGAAATCATCACAGGGTGTTAGAGGCTGGATATAGTCCAACAGCCCTGCCAGAGCAGGACCAACTAGAGCAGGTCACAAAGAAATGTGTCCAGGAAGGTCTTTACTGTCTCCAGAGGAAAAATAGGTGATCACTTTTCTTAATTTGTGAAAAGAATGATCTTTCTACAGCTCTGAGAGCCGCTTGGCAGAAACAAGCAACTGAGATACTCTGTATATGGAAAACAGTTCATATGAGTATTTGTAAGTGAAGTGTCAGTGTAGCTTTTAATTTACTGGTATGTTCAGAGAAAATGTAGTTAAGTTTCCATACCATCTTCAAAGTGCAGGGCAGCTTCAGGTGTTTGCTGTTGCTTTCTCATTCACAGATGCATGATTCACACCTGATTTTGCAAAAGTCTGTCACAGCTTTTGAGGAACTTGCTTTTGTTTCTGGGCATCATAAACCTAGACCTACCCAAAATCATTAGACAAATTTGTTTATACGAAGAAAGTAGCAGGGTTGTACCGGCAGTGTTACAGCAGACTCGTGTGCCTGCACCCACTTCCACCAGTTAATTATAACAGGTAATTATGGTTAAAGGGAAAGTCTTCTATAGCAGAAAGTTACCTTTGGCAGTAACCTTGGAAGGAGAGTACCATCACTTACAGATAACGGATGCCCCAATAACCGTGCCAGGCAAAGCTCTGGGTGATGTTTCACTAATTCAGGGCTGCCTGGGCAGGCAACTGAAGCAGGCAGTAGGAACTCCTCGTTCATCAATATTCACAAGGTGCTTATAAATCCCTGTGGTGGGAAGCACACACTGAGAAGCACCAGACTCCCTGGGCCGCTCCTCTGGGTGGTGATTATGGAGTGTCAGCTCAGCTCCTGCCTCTGACCTGCATTATACCATTAAGCCAGACCCATGCTATGATTCCATAGAAACTGTGCACTTAGCTGAATAATTTATTGCATGACTTTCAATTATTTATGACTTATAACAAATAAAATCTGAAGGTGGAAGTGGTTTGTAACTTTTGAATATGCAAGGGACAGTTGGCAGATTGCTGTGTCCTTAAGTCCCTGTGTTTGCTGCCTTTTTGCCTTTCCACAGTATTCCAAGGGAGTGCTCGTTTGGCACCAGGTTGATTAAAACAGTAGCGAATGCTTCTCTGCCTTTGTCATGTGTGTCCATCTGATCGTGCTGTTTCCCTTCTCCCAAGTATAAAAATAAATACTAAAATGAAAACTAGAATCCATCAGGTCACTTTAGATCTGCAGATATTCATGATCTCCTTGGAAACCAGACAAAGGTGCATTTCCTGTAAGACCTAACTGCTGCTTGTTTTTAAATATGCTTTTGTTATTTATGCTGTGCATGCAGCCACTGGAAGGTGCCTACCTTTGTGGGACCCCTTATGCTATCCTCAGAGTCTCATTGAGTGGAGGACATGGCTTCAAATGCGCTCCCTTTGCCCAGAGCTTCCTTGAGCTGTGTGCAGTGATGTCCTTCAGAAGCTCTCTCCAGGCCCTGGAGAGAGGGTGCTCAGTAGGTGAGAGAGTTTGTCAGTTGTCTTGGCTTGGGAATTAGGTTTGTCAAGCATGCCCAGTCAACCAGGAAGGCTACGAAATACTGGAAGGTTTTTTAGCTAATACAGATGTTACACACAGTTACTAGGAGAATTGGTTCCGTTGAAGGGACAATGCTGCTGACATCAATATCCCTGTAACATCAAAAGGAACATAATCTGCTTGCAAATATATTTACGTTCATGAAACAACCAATTCAGTTTTACATCAGGAAATGTTTCAGTGCAGTTTCTATGGAATGCATTCTTAGAGTATGGTTTTGCTTCACAGGTCCTGCTCTTCAGAATGATTTATGTGCTGTGAGCTGAGCACATAGATCAGGTGATACATGGTTCTTTCTTCAAAATTTCTAACTTAAAATAATTACTAATTTAAATTCCTATGCAAGAAAAATTCCTTTTTGTTGGATGCTGTAACCCCAGGTTGCAGGCTGAAGAAATGTAACATGGCAATGCTGAGATCTGTAATCTTCTTATCATGCTTGAGCACACAGTGCTACATCCCTGCTTTGGTTCTTGAATGACATCTCTTTCTTCTGAAAGGGAACGTGATTTAGCAGAAAGCAGCCAGTACTGACCTGTATCACCTATATGTTATGAAACTGCAGTGGAGAGCTGCCTGGTTTAGATGATTTCATGTTTGTTGGAATTAAGTCTTCAAAGATACAGAGAATAAGAAAATTATTTAATCCTTGTCACATTTATCTCTAACGTTCCACTTAGCTCAGTGGCAGCACAATATTTAATTACACCCCGGCTGTAGAGAGAAGAATGAATGAGCAGTGGATGGTGACAATGGCACATGGAGAAAGAAAGCATTGCGAAAAGAAAAGGAACATTCAGAGCTACTTTAACCTGTACCCCATAACAATTTGAAGTAGTTTTCCTGGGCAAAGATTTCTCTAGTATCAGTTACAGACTATTAGGATTGGATTTAGAGCCGAAATGTTCAAATGGACTATAAATGTAATGGTTTCTTTTTTCATCTCTAAGCAAAAAAAATCTAGGTTTCAGAAATGTGGCTTTAGAGGAAAATTCTTCTTTTATTAATCACTGTCCGCCTTTATTTTGGAATTTTCATTCAGCGTAGATGACAACCCAAAATGTCCCAATAAATCAATCAAAATAAATATATATTTAATATCCAAAGATCCTCAACAGGTACCTTTGTGCAGTAGTAATATGTCTCTTTCAGTACTGTGGAGGCTAATACAAGTATAAAAAAAACCTGTGCTTTGTAATTATTTTTTCCCATATTGGCACCTGTGGTTGACCAAAAGTAATTTGAGATGTGCCCCTTTGTGTGTGTGTGAGATTTTGCTTAGTGCCGAAGCAAAGGATACAAACTGCATTTGTTGAAGCTAGCTGGAATGTATTTTAAAAATGCATTCTATGGGACATTTTATATTCTGTGGAATACTAATTAGAAACTGATAGCTTTCAAATAACCATAAACCATTTACCTGGTGAACTGAACTGCTGGGTGTCAGTGTGTATGTTAGAACAGTTGAAAACCAGGCATCTGAAAAGCTCTTTGTAAACTGTAGTTGTGGCTTGGTGGTGGAAATGAAAACTGAGTTATCCATTTCTCATGTAAGTTGGTGAAATCTTGTCACCAGTCAAAGGCATTTAAGCACAATTAAATTCTTTGAAGTGCTTATCCAGAAAACAAAATCCACCTGTAGACATTACAGTGGTCGTACAGTGAATTAGTTGGCGGGTGATGATACTTCCTGTGGAAGTTTCCTCAGCAAATGGAATGCCTTCGGAGAAAGGCTGCATCTAATCCAGTAAACCAGATTATGTCATAATGAAGTATGTCATCAATGTAAACAGTTACCAAATGGATTTAAAAACATTTAATTCTCAGATCAATACAAATTAACTGAGATGAGCGCTACTGTGGCTGTTGTCAGTCACTAGTAAAGTTCTAAAAGGGATTCCTACCGCATGTGCATATCCTGAGGAATTTTGCCTTCATGCCTGCTTTCAGTCTCCCTCTATTTTCTCGTGTTCCCTCCATGTTGTTGTGCTTTCAGACAGGGTCTGAATCCGGGATGCATCTAAGCAGTGACAGGCAGCACTTCGCACTCCTCAACTGGGGCTGCCTGCCAGTACCTTCACTGCAGGACATTCAGTTGTGATCAGCTCAAGACCAAGTTCAAAGTGTCTTTGTGCTGTTGAACTGCAAGGCTACTTGGTTTTGTTCCCCACACAGTTAAAATCTGGAGGCTTTTGCTCTGTGTTTAAGTTCAGGATCTCTACTGGCACGTGATGACAAAGTTACGTAGTTGTGTGTTTGCTGACTTTTTATCTTATCCTTAGGGACGTGGTTTAATGGTGGGCTTGGCAGTGCTGATTTGTGCTTGGGCTCTCTGATCTTAAAGGTCTCTTCCAACCAAAACGGTTCCATGATCTGCTTATTTGTCTGTACTATAAATGTAGTGGAATTTATAATAGTAAATACTTCTGACTTTGTACATCTCTTTTAGGGTTACAGCAAAAGAGATGGTTTTAAGAATTGCATTTGGAGGACATCCACCTTTCAGTGTCATCTGTTTTTCACTATGTGCAACCTAAATTTATGATTTCTTAGTTCATGCAAATAGTTTTGGCCCTTTTAAATTTGCTTAATACTTGAACTTAAGTGGCAGGAAATACAGAGGCAGATTTTATGACAAAATAATTTGACTTCCAGATAGACCTGTATACCCCAGGCAGAGTCTTGACAAAATCTTGCAGGAAGATCTGTTGGTTGCCATTATTTTCCATAATAAACGTTCCTGCCCTGTGCTTCACAAGATCTCTTTACCATGCTTTGTGTCATATGTGTGCTTCTGGACTGCTCTGTGCATGCAGACTTTCAGCAGATGATGCACAGGTACTATGGCAGTGAGAATTTACTGTGCTTTGGATCTGCAGATGTGTCCATTTTCTTGGTTAGGCTTCTGTAGCTCTGACATAACTTCTCTGTGCCAGTTCTTAATCAGTATGGAGTTTCTTACATGTGCATTTCAATTTTTTAAGTGGTATTGAAGTGATATTGCTACTGAAGTTGATACCAAAAGTTTTGTGGAAGGTATGCAGTCTGCTTATATACTTCAGTAAAATCAGACCTCATCTACCTACAGAAACAGTGCACACACTAGTGAGACATAGATGTCCTTCATCAAAACTGCATGACAGAAGTTTTCTTTCAAGATGCAAATTACTTCCAGCTCTGGATATGAATTAGCACTGTGCAGCAAAAGTCCAGCATCTTATTTACAAAAAGTACATTTTCCTGAGTTATTACTCTGGGAATGAATTTAAATAAACAACTGTGTCTTGACCAGCAGCTGACAGCAACCTCAGACTCACCAAGTGACTAAGATGCCAACCTAGCCCTACACATCAACATATCAGGCTTTCATTACTGTCTGGGGTATAGAAGGAACTTGCGTTCAGTGTTTAAGGACTGGTTCTGTTTGTTGGCTCTGTGACACAAAGGACGGAAGGAGCAGTGTGTTCGTGTCAGCTGCAGGTGAGAAGGTTGCACCTTTCTCTGTAGCGTGAAACTTGAGATGTAGGCAAATCAAATGGTGTTTTTCCATCACCCTGCCAGGTGGGGATTTGGCTTTGTTAGTTAGAAACTTATAGTCGAGATGTAAGCAGAAACTGACTTATGAAGGAATACAGCTTTTTTTTTGTTAGATCAAGTGAACTGCTGTATAACTGCCATCTTTAGCTGCTGTGACTTCGCCACCTTGCAGCACTGGAAGGAGAAATGACTGAAAATGCTGAGAAGTCCCTTCAATGTGGAGCTTACTTTCCATGTATTAGAGAAGTGTTGGAAATGCACCACTTTGTGTCAGTAAAACAACAAGTTATTCTCCAGTAGTCTCAGGCAGACAACCTGGCAGTAAACTCAGTAACTCCAGGTTCTGTCTAAAGTCTGAAACAGGAATTCTCCTATAGTATGTTTGCACCTCAGAGTGGAAGAATATGAAAAATCTCTTTATTTTGCAGCCTTTTCCAGGGGATTTAGAGGCTCCCAAAACAAATACTAAACATGAAAGTATAGAGTCCATTGAAATGGCGGAGTTAGGTTTCACAAGCAGATCCAGACCTGCATAATTCGCTTAGGTATGGAGGTGAAAGCCAGCTGGTTGGGGTGAGAGGGAGTGAATCCTGAGTGTACCAGCAGAAAAAGTCACAGCAACACTACCATTTGTGGGATTATTTTTTTTTTTTGCCTCTGTGGAGAGACTTTGGCAGCAGCCAAACCAAACAGTTTCTTGCTGGTGCTTATTTCATGTAGGAATCTGGAGCATATGCTGAGTAGGTTTGCTTAGATTTAATTATTTATATTTATTGTTACTATTATGCACTGATCCATATCACTGAAAACATTTCAGAAAAAAAACAGTGCAGTAGTGGGGAAAACACTTCAAAACAATATTTTTAAAATGCTACTTACTTGCTGTGGTGAGTAGCCTATGTGTTAGCATTTTAAAGCACTCTCTTTGTTTACCCTTATTTGCCTCATTACTTCATGTTGCCAAACACTTGGTTATCATCCTTATTTAGTATTGAAAGAAATTGTGATGGAATTTTGAGCACTGCATGCTTTTACTTTTTTTTTTATTAATGCAGAATCATCTTTTTCTCTTCTAGAAAGGTTCTAAAGGAAATCTCTGTTGGAGACCTAAAGCCTACTGAAACAGTTGAAACAAACTTGGAAGCACAATTACTCTCCAAATCAGACCGGCCAGCCACTAACAAATTTTATGCAAACTATGTGAGGTGAGTCGGCTGCCTCATATCTGATAACTATGACATGAGACTTACAGATTACTTTGAGGAAATTCAATAGAATATGTACATTAAAAAAACAAACAAACCAAAAAACCAAACCAAACAAAAAAACCCCCCCAACCCTTTCTTTTAAAGGTTTCACTTTGAATGTTAATCTCTGTAACTTGTACCACCTACTACTCATTTGGCAGATTTCAGTTAAGCCCTGTTACATGCTCAAGTGGGACAGACTCACAGCCTACAGACAAAGCAGAGAAGAAGGGATAGGTGATTTTCAACGCGAGGTCATTTTGTTCACTACAGTCAGTACTACAGGAAAGGCTTCCATGCAGACACACCACGAGGTGGGTGGCGAGTTCTGACAGGTTGTCCTGCGTTGGTGCTGCTGCTGGGTAAGAGAGAGTGAGCTGGGAAGCGGGGGAGGCAAGCTGCAGGATCTGGCTGAGGTGAGGCAGGGGAAGCTCACCTGTGCTTGTTGGGGATTGAGAGAAGCTTGAGCCTAATGGCATGGGTGATGAGCTGAGTAGCAGTGTTGGCTTTGTGAGTGAGAAACGGTGTGAGTAGAATACCAGAGTGTAGTGGGTACAAAAATTACCAAAGCAGAGTTAATAACTCTTTTGACTTCCAATGGTTAGTTTAAAAACATATTACTGAAAACTATCTTAAGGCTTTAAAAGAAGAGTTTGTATGTATTCAAGGCAACTTTTTAGGAGTTGATGGAAAACAAGTGCCTACTATCTACTCTATATAGATGTGCTGTCGTAAGATAATAATCTGTCATACATGCAGTGATCTTGTGCTGAAACTGTGCAACTTTACAGTTGTGCTTTGCTGCCTACCTTGGACCACTGCCTTAATGTCCACAGACCAGACTTGTGTTAAGCAATCACATTTCTTCAAGTATTTGTCTCTGATGTGAGTAATTCAAGTACTGTTCATGCCAGCCATTGCTTCTTTAGGAATGGATGACAATTAAATGCCCATGTATGATGACACTTTATGAAATTAGATCTGAGATTTTTAGTTTTTTTATGAAATTTGAATATTTGTTCACAGCCATGCAGAAACTCTTTGTGTCACTCCCTGAATGTCTGCTGTCTAGGGCTTGATGGAAGTTTGCATGACCAGCTCTTTGGAAATCCAGATCTTTGAACTGAAGGGCTATTCTGACTACCCAAATAGTCCCTTACTCTGATTCACTTTCTCTCTGTTAGAGATAGAAAGCAGCCCAACAACATATCAGTTAAATCCATAGGCATAAAAGAGCCTCTTTCAAGCAGCATCACGGAGGTGGACTCGAGGGTTTGGTCCATTGCTTTCTTCTCATTTTTCTGGAGTGATGTTGCAGGTGAATTCAAAAGAACCTGATGGCCAAGTGACCACAACCTGCTGCATCACCCCTTGGAGGTTTTTGTGTTCGGGCAGTATGAACTACCCTGTGTGCAAACCTTTGGGTGCAGTTACCCTGAGATCTAGGAGTCATACACTCAGATACATGAGGCTGTGTTAGAGCAAAACAAGTGGAGGAGGAGGAAATCGATGTGTTTGCTATGCCGCTGAATCTTTTTCCAGTTTGAGGCTGCCAGGCTGGAGTAACAGCTAGTTCCTTGGGATGTGCTTCTGACTTCTTCCCAAAGGACATTCATGTAGCACCCTTGCATTTAAGCAATTACTGTGCATTTAACCAAATGTTCAAACAAGGAAAGTACAAAGCAAGGTTTCCTTCAGTGCTACCAAGTTTGTTACCTCCTTCAGTGGCAGTGTTTCCAGGTGTACTTCCCTATTCACTTACTCACAACCAGCCTTGTGTGTAGTGCGAGCTGCACCTTTCAGCCTGAAGGTGCCTGTTCAAACTCTGCATAACTGAGGATGAGGAAAGTGCACTGCTACCTAACCCCTGTTTGGAAGTGCAGTGTGTGCACTTTATCATACATAGAGTAATTAGCAGATCTGGACTAAGTCTTGAGCAGACTCAAACCAAAGAATAAAGATGGAGGTGGCATGGAGACAGAGCTGCCCTCTGAGCTGTAGCCTTTTTTCTCCAGCATGCTCATTAACCACTGCACTTTGTTCCTTTTTACCTGTGTAGCACAGCATGAGCCTCCAGTGCAGCTGCCTTGTGCTTTGCCTGATTGGAGAATCGCTTTGACCAGTTAAGATCTGTTGAAAGACCTCAAGGTGTGCAGGTATTCCTGTGAACTAAGATGAGGAGTGGTTTTTTGAATGGGGAAAAGTACCTGGCTTGTTTGTGTGTGTGTCCTAAAGCATCTCAGATTTTGAGATGCCAGTTAAAGCTGTTGTATTTTTCAGTTCTGTCACAGTGTTTTTCTATATAATGGACTTTATGTCTGCTCCTAGGAGCTACCTTTTCCTTCAGGGTAGTCTTGGATAAGCATTTCAAATGGGAAAATTCCCTTCATAGAACATTTGGTCATTGGAATGTCGCTTGCTTAGCTGATAGCTTAGCTCCTGCTCAACTCCACCTTTCAAGTTGTGACTGCAGGATGTGACTAGAAGGGGAGAGCAGTGGCCTGCATGTGCACCGTCAGCAGCTGCTCTCCACGGCTCACGTGTGTGGTCCAGCAACCCTGTCAGGAATTGCATCTCAGGATCTGCGTAGCCCAAGACCGATTTGAGGTCAGATCCTCTCTTGTTCATCTTCATCAAAACAAGTATCAGTTAATACAGGTAGTCAATAAAAATACATTGAGAGAAGCCTTCAGAAGAGGTCAAAGCAAATGAACAGAGAGGGAAACCTGTGTGGAGAGTTTGGTGCAGGCCTGGCTGACTGAGAAGGGTCACAGCCAGGTCAACCTGATAGAAATGAGCGAAGAAGTAGGATAGAGAATGATTGAATGGTTGCAAGAGCAAGGGCATGGCTATTAATTTAGCCTGATAGTGGGCAAGTAGCAGTGGCAGGATGAGTATGTGTTATGGGAAAGTAGGCTGTTCTGATACACACTACTGTTAGTTCTTTGTTCTAAGTCTACCCTGCATCTGTGCAGATGTAACACAAGGCCAGCATATCAGTCTACTATGTTTGATCTCACTGTTCCAAGGTTATGTGCAGGGATGTGCCCAGCATATTTGGCTTTCTCCTTGGTTACCACTAACTCCCCTCTTAGTTTCTCACGAAGAGGGAAACATCTGTGAGAGTCTTGCTTAGATAACAGAATGCTTACGTAAATAATATGAACACTGAATCAGTCTATCAGCATATGCTTGAGAGCTGTAACCGCAAGAAGGGACTTTGTATACTGGACCAATCATGAGCTCAGCTTTTGCAATATGTATGAGCTCATTATGGACTGTACTTAAACCCCAAAGCAATGATCAATAAACGAGTTCTGCTGATGATCAATGGATGTCAGAGTCTCCCTTCTCCGACAAACCTGCTTGGGTGATCTTCTACTGCAAATAATTGATTGTATGGAGGTTTGATACATGTTTAACTCCTGTCTGGTTGCAGATGTCAGTATGTGCAAATCACAGACACTGCAAAGAGAAAAGGAAAGTGGAGCTCGGTGCAGTCTTTTATAGATGTTGTTTTGATCACAGATTTAAAGCTACAAGATAGCAGAACCACACCCCCCTCAACTGACTGACTTTCTGCTGTATTTCATGCATTCTGCAGTCTTGCTGAGGTCAGAGATTCATCAGAGCTCTGTGGCTGATGAAGCCCCCAGAGTTCTTGTTTAGGCTGAGCTGCTGTTCCAGTGACACACTCTCTCCCTGGGAACTACCTGCTCATCTCTGTACCTACAGGCTCGACCACAAACCGGGATGCATGTCAGATGCTTTAGCCTTAGGCTGATTTAACTTCCTACTTCTTTTGTTTCCCAAGGCATTTCTGAATTCTGTTTTGCTCCTTGGGAGGGTTTAAAACAAAAAGTCATTAGTGGGAAATAGTGAGTCAGAAGCTACCCAGATAGGTCAATGCTGTCTAGCTAAGGTTGTGTAAGAATGCTGGCAGAACAGGCCTGCCAGCACCGGCAAACGCAGATGAGTTTCATTGGCATTGTTAGTAAGCAATTAAAGATCCAGGGGGATTGCATGGATGTCTCCCAACAAAGTAACAATTTTAATAAGGTTTTATTTCAGTCCATACAGTGACTAAAAATCATCACTCCAGCCCAAATTTGGGCTTCAGAAAGGCTGAGGACTGACATCCTCTATCACCCACAGCTGTTCAAACAAAACAAAACCATTTCTTTCCAGGGAAGTGTAAACTAAAAGCAGGTGCTTAGTGCATTCAGGGAAGTTGTGACTAGGTGAGGACGAACTTAACCACCTGAGGTTTTCACAATGCCAGGCATACCTTTGTACTTTCCATTACCTTAAAGCAAACTAGAAAGTCCAGGCTGATTAAGTAGGTCAGTGGTAACTCCTGCACATTACCCCACTGCTGCAGGTTGCTGTTGTATATTCCCCTGAGATCTAATTTGTCCCAGAATACTGATTCCTACATATTGGGGCTTTAATTTTAGTTGTACTCATTTGTCTGTGCTTTCCCCTTGATTTGTCTTTAATATTAATAATCCCAGAATGGATTCTTTATTTTACTCTCAAATTTTATATAGAATAGCTACCAAAAATAGCTATTCAGGAGTTAAGATCTGAACAGTACTGCAGAAGCTGTGATGTGCGTGTACAGGTACATATTGTTCGTAGTCTTGAGTCAGCAGATTCTTAAGATCTTCTGATATGATCACACTGATGGATGGAAATCACAAAGGTATTGGAACCTACATTGTTTGGCATTTGGGGTTTAATTTAAAAACTAACTTGGATCTTACAGCCTTTAGAGAACTATAGCATAGTTTGGAATGACCTACAAAAGATCAGATGTTGTTCAAGAGACGGCAATGCTCATGTCAAAAATTGTCACCAACCCCTTCGGTGGTTCCTCCTGAGGAGAAGTTACAGCTCTCTCAGTCAATACAGTACAGAAAACACTGAAACCTGTCCACACACTCCGTTTCATGAGCTGGTCACACTTGAGTGTTGCTAAGATGAAGGGCTGGTTAGGAGCATCGTCAGACCTGCCCATGAGTACAGGGAAGCCATCAGACCTGCCCGTGAGTGCAAGGGAAACCATCAAACCAAATGCAGTGGCTACATCGCTTAGCGAGCAGTTCAGAATCTTATAACAGAGGCAGCTCTACAATCAAAGGCTGTAAAAATAATTAAATTCCATGTTTGGGTCATGTGCAGGTTGCTTATGGGAAACAGGAAGCAATTCTCTTAGATCAGACCCATGGAAGGCAGAAGTGAGCAGCGCAGGCTGAAGGCTGATGGGAACTCTGGCAGGTGAATGGTATCCTAGGCAGAGAGATCCTTGCTCTGCGTTTCACAGCTTAAGATGTGTTTGTTTCCTTCCAGAGAATTGTATCCTACAGTAAAAATTTCATCCTTTTCCTTTAGTTTTTTCCTGTTGGGGTTTTTTTCTCCATAAGACAGAGTATTCGTTGGGTAACCTGTTCCTGGTCCTGGCTGCAGCAGAATGCCTTGCATGTTCTTTTCAGCCTTCTCCAAAGCTTCAGTGTAGCCAGAGTACTAAACCAGATAAATAAATGGGCTTCACTGATGTGGCAAATCCTGTGCTCCTGATGGCTCATTAAGGAATTTCTAGCTGCCAGAATGAAACAGCCTCCAAAACAGAGTGATTCTGCAAAATGCAGTTGTAGTGCAGTCTGTCAGGTTGGGCTTTTCCTTCCGTTTCTCTTCTCTCTGGCTATTTTCCATTTGATGCTTTCAGATGCCTTGTGTGCAGCGTTGTTTTGGGGTTTTTTTTGTGGTTCTTTTCTTTTGAAGTGTTTTCTTAGTAATTATCTTGTTTCAGAGTTTGAACATACATCGTGAAAATACATTGTCATCTGTGTGTTGCTGTTTACTGATTTGGGAAGTGTGAGAACTGGTTGCCAGTTAACTCTTCAAAAGACCTGGCCATGGTTTATGTACATCAGTAGTTGATCTTTATTGTCTTCAGTTGTTCCATTGTGCTCACGTTCTGCTCGAAAAGCCCAGGGAGTGACCCCTTCCTATTCTCTCTCCTCTGACTTACTTGCATGGGCTGTAGAGCCTGGGTTTCAACATTCAGATGGTTGGCTTTGTACTCTTGTCACTAGATGTACCTAGTCAATTAATCTTCGTTCAATTGAATGAGTGATGGAAGTGATTCATTACTTGTTTCAGAAGTAGTGTTTGGACCTTTCCATCAAAGCCCTTCCCCTGTCTGCATTCCTACTTGTTAGTACTATACCTTATTTTCAAACTACTGTTGTAAATTACAAACACAGCCATCAAGTATTACAGCAAGAGTAAAGTTGCTCTGAAGTTTCAATTGGTTACTGAGACAGATCAGGTCCTGTAGCTGACTCTCACCAGCATTTTCCATGACCCAGTCGAGGCAGTCATAGGTGCCTTGGTTCTTCTGGCAGCTCACTGGAGGTAGCACAGAGCATCCTTCAAAGCTGGGAAAACAAAACTGCCCTAGTTTAAAAAAACATTTGACAGAACCCAACCAAAGTGCAGACTGTTGCATATAGTCATTATATACATTATTGCAAGAGTGCTTGTATTAAAGTGTTCCAGCCATGTTCTATACATATTCTCTAGGCTAGAAGGTTAAACTGCCACAGTTAGGTTACAAAAAACCAGACTAACAAGTTCACTCATTGTAACTAATAACTAAAAACTGTTGAGGAAGGGGAGAAGAAGCAGGGGAATGTTCATGAATGCCAAGGAGGTTCAGCAGCAACCTTTAGATTACTTTATGGCAGACCTAATATGTCCTTTGAGGAATGGGAAAGCAGGTGGGAAACACCTAGGGACAATACCCTGTTCTGAGCATGTAGGCAGTTCAGGTGATCTTTGGCTTACATCCTGCAGTCCTTCAAAAAGACTGCTGGAACTATCACCTAAGTAAGGTATTACTTCCCAATACACCATATCATCCATCTTATTCTGCTAATTAAATTTATTGAGCTCCTGATCTACTTTACAGGTTATGAAAAATAGTAGTCAGAAGAGCAGGTACCTTTCTTCCACAGAACTGAAGAGAAGTTAGGATGCTGAGGGTTATCTTCTCCTTGGGTTTTGTGGTACTGATAGATCCCTGTGGCTTTTCTGTGTGAGCTGCCACACACTGGGCTGGGTAGGATGGAAAGCTGCAGCTCTGTCACAGGCTTGCAGAGTCGATACACTGCAGAGTCACTACTTGCACAGACTTGCAGAGTCACACACTTGCAGAGTCGCTACACTGAGTTAATTAACTGAAGCAGATCCTTTTGCTTTGGTTACAGTGTTGTCTGATAAAGCCTGGTTTTACAGCATAATTCATCTCAGCAGTTTACAACTTGATTCCTCTTGACTGGTTCTAAGTTTGCAGAGGTATTTCAAGAATGAGAAGCACAATTTACGGGGGCTTGCCTGTAAAAGATCCAGGGAAGTCTTGATCAGAGCATTGCACTTATTGGCCTGTGAAATTAATGTGGAGTATCTGAGGGTTCTTGTTTACTGCATGCAAAATCCCATAGGTAGAGAAGCTCAAACTCTGCACTTGAAAAAAACATGAAGACTAAGGAATAATGCTGTTGCACAACTGTAATAGCTAAATGTTCAAGGTTTCTGATTCAATTTCTGCAGTGGAACTTACCTTGAAATTGGCTACAGAATCATAAACTGTACCTGAAAGTGCTTCCACATATCTCAGTGCAAATACAGACCCTTTCCTTGCTATCATCTTTGGTCCTTCTGATTTGGATTAGTTTTCACAGCTGAAAGATACTGGGCTAAAAACTATCTCCATTTTCAAACCCCCGTGCTTTTGACAGGAACAGTACGGAATGTTCAGTGCAACAAGCTTAGGTCTAACAGGCATGAGAACTTCAAACCACATGCTGGCATTTGTGGCAAGGAGGGTCACTTTGTACTCATACCAAGTTCACAGCAGAGGAGACACGGTGGTCAGGAGTGGGGAAGATGTAATTATTTACAAAGTATTCAAGAAATCCGACCCGCAAATGCATCCATCTTTCTAGGAGCTTGTCCTCACTGCAGCACTCAAGTGCCTGGGATGACAAAGACAATGCAGCAAAACAACTCTGGGTGTAAGGGCCACCAGTGAAATATTACATCTTGCAATTTTGAATTGCCAGGGTGTTACTGGCTGGGACTTGGCCTGCATTCACAACCACTTCTGTAAGGGCCCCAGCTCTGCACCAGTTGGTGCTCTGCTCTTCACACATGTGTTTCAGTGTGAGAAGGCATATAGAATCATAGAATCATAGAATGGTAAGGTTGGAAGGGACCTCAAGGATCATCTAGTTCCAACCCCCTGCCATAGGCAGGGACACCTCCCACTAGTACAGCTCACTCAAGGCCTCATCCAATCTGGCCTTGAACACATCCAGGGAGGGAGCATCCACAACCTCCCTGGGCAACCTGTTCCAGTGCCTCACCACCCTTACTGTAAAGAACTTCCTCCTAACATCCAGTCTAAATCTCCCCTCTGCCAGTTTAAGCCCATTGCCCCTTGTCCTGTCATTGCAGGACCTTGTAAATAATCCTTCCCCAGCCTTCCTGTAGGCCCCCTTCAGATACTGGAAGGCTACTATCAGGTCCCCTCGAAGCCTTCTCTTCTCCAGGCAGAAGAGCCCCAACTCCCTCAGCCTGTCCTCATAGGAGAGCTGCTCCAGCCCTCTGATCATCTTTGTGGCCCTCCTCTGGACCTGCTCCAACACTTCCATGTCCTTCCTGTGCTGAGGGTTCCAGAACTGCACACAGTATATATATATAAATTAAAGGGTCTTACTAGACGATCTCTCCAGGCTATACTTCTATTCCTTTTCATTTCTGTGTACTGCAGAGATTGTAAGGTGTTGAATTCCTTAGCCTTACACATTACCATACCAAAGCAAACAAAGGTTCTGGGGTTGTCTGCTGGAGGATCTCTGTCCAGCAGTGCTCAGGGCTGCTGGCTGGGTGCTGGTGAGGTGAGGCACTGATGAGCCAGGCTCTCTTCTCTTCTTGCCCTGCCTCTTGGCCACTGAGCCAGTTCTCTCGTGAGCAGTTCTTTGTCGTGCAGCTTTCTCTCTAGAAAAGTGGGAATTCTGCTGTTCGTTCAGACAGTTGCCGTAGTCCAGCCTCTGCTTAAAATTCTAGATGTGTTGCAACCTCTGATGAAAGAGGACAGCTCCTTGAGACAGAGGCAGTCAGGCCTGGAACCATTTCACTGACTGGTGAAGTCTAGGTTGCTGGAGCAGCTGGGGTGTCTCATGCTGTGATGAACAGGCTGGGTTTTCACAGCAGTTGCTGTCCTGCTTAGGCTCACTGGCAATACTAATGCTGTACTCATTGTCATTACTGAAACTTGTGGTAGTGATAAATTGAGAGGGCAGAACACCAAAGTATGCATAGATTGACTTCACACCAATTTATTTTGCTATGCTTCTGCTTCAAGAAAGTTTTGCAAGTTGCATATGCTTTATTTCTTCTGTGTTCCAAACACATGCCTGTACATAAAATTTTCCACTGTATCATAGAATCATAGAATGGTAAGGTTGGAA